>RJWM01002723.1:0-123967 GCA_004363535.1 Dasyprocta punctata
AACACATTTTATTCGTTTCTGCCAATAAGCCTTAGCATTACAGAATTCCAGCAATTAAAAAATAGGTTCCTGAGTCCACTACAGAGTAATTTATCAAACCCCTTAGAGGGGATAAGGTTTGTTTGGTTTTGAGGCAGGATTTCACTAGGTAGTTCAGGCTGGCCTCAAACTCATGGAAATTCTCCTGTCTCAGCTTCCTGAGTGCTAGGATTATAGACGTGTGCTACCACATCCGGTTAAAATTTGCATTTGGAATTGTGTTAGGGTTGAGCTGTCTTTCTGAGTTGAACCTAGGAGTGCTTTACACTGTCCCATCACTGAGATACAACCCCAGTCCATTTTTCTCTTTTCTTTTTTTTTTTTTTAACAAAAGAAAAGTAAGAAACCGAAGCAAAACAATTTCACAACCAGACAACAGGAGAGTAACAATAATAAGCACATTTCATATTGTTATATTCACAGCAATTGTTTAGGATAAAAAATATAGACGTGTCTTTATCATAGCCATCCTTTCCGGAATGAGATGGAATTTCAGTGTTGTCTTAATTTGCATTTCTCTGTTACCTACAAATTTTCCATGCACTGATTGGCCATTTGTACTTCTTCAGAGATGTGTCTGTTCATTTCAGTCGCCTGATTTTTCAACTGGGTCTCTTCTTTTAAGGGTCTAATTGTTTTGGGTTCTTTACCCCTTCCCGGTGCTGGTCCTCTGACTGAGGAGTAGTTGGCACCCATTTTTTGCCATGCTGCAGGCTGTCTCTTCACTGTTTACTGGTTTCTTGTGCTGTGCACGAGCTTTCTAACTTGCTGTGACCCTATCTGTTGATCGCCTGCGTCATCTTGGCCAGCTGGGGCTCTGTTCGGGCAGTCCTCACCCGCGCCGCTGGTTTCGAGAGCTCTCGCTGTTTTATCTTCTGCCCTTTTTCTGTCCTGCGTTTGTCTTCCTGGTTGCTCTGTCTCAGCCCCAGAAGTCACAGCCGGAGCTGGGCGGGAGGCTAAGGCAGCGGGCCATTTCCTGCTCCGAGGTCCCCCCCAGCGTCGAGCCACTGCCAGCCTTGCCCTCCGCCAGCATGACCTCACCCCGGCCGGGAAGTGGGCCCAGTTCCCGTTTGCCGCCTGTTTACCCTGGCACAGCAAGGGATCCGTCACGTGGTGCAGCCGGGATGCCAGGCCGGTGAGGTTCCCTCCGGCCGTGGGCCCAGGGGCGGGCGGGGGGCATTTCTCCCAGCTGAGTCAAGCCGCCCGCCTGGCACAAGACCCCTGGCTCGGGGTGCTGGGCCCGCTGCGCCCTGCGCTGCTGAGTCACCACGAGCAGCCTGGTCCTCAGAGCGGCGCCGGGCGCTCCTGCTTCTCGAAGCCCTGAACGGGGCGCACGCTGGCTTTGGGCCCTTTCTGCTGCTGGCCTCCCTGACGTCTCCCATACCCCAGTCCTTTTCCAGGCCTGTGACCGAGTGCCGAGCGCCAGGGACTCACAGACGCATCGCTCCCCTTCAGCCGGCTGCCCGCACTCAGACTGCAGAAGCTGGGTTCCCGCCGGCAGCGGGGTGACAGGGAGAAGCCCGGCAGTGATGAGGCGGGCTGGGGGAGCCCTCCGAGGGAGGGAGGGAGGCCAGCGTCCGGTCCGCGTGCCGGGAGGGCTGCAGGACGAGCACACAGCCCTCTTGGTCTCGCCCCTTGTGTATGTGTGAGCAGCTGGGAGGGTCCGTGAGGGAGCGGGAGAGAGGGAGAAACACCTGAGCCTCAGCACCGCGTGCCCCGCTCAGCGCCCGCCCGCACCCCGCATTCCTGCGGTGACCTCAGAGGCGCCTGTGCCGTCCCTGTACCCATTTCCCGGCTGAAGCAGCTGGGATCTGATGAGAGAGGATGACGGCTCAGGCTCCAGCAGCACACCTGGCGTCTGATCACTGGTCTGCCTGTCTCGGTCTGCTGCGCTTTCTCCGTCATACTGGAGCGGAGCCGGGCTTTCGCACTGAACTACGTCTCCAGTCCTTTCCTATTTTTTATTTTGAGGCAGGATCTCCCTAAGTCACTCAGTGGCCCAGGCCAGCACAGTTTACTGATTTAGCTGCCTCAGTTTAAATTCTCTCCCTCCCTCCCGCTTTCTTCCTGGGCCTGGCCCTGGAACCTCCCGAGGTCCTGAGCTGTCAGAGGTGCGGGAAGCCGGCTGTTAAGGGGACACAGAAGTGTCGTTCTGCCTCGCACTGCCTGTGTGACTGAGCGCTGTGCTGAGCCCAAGGCTGTCTCCGGTGCTGAATCTCTTCCGGGAGTGGAGAGAGCAGCTGGGGACCCTGATGGGGGGGATCCCAGGGGTTTGCGTCTGTGGGTGTGACCCTCAAACAGGGCTGCTGAGCCAGGCGTGGGGGCACACGCCTTTAATCCCAGCACTCGGGAGGCTGAGGCAGGAGCGTCGTGAGTTCATGCCAGCTTGGGCTACAACGCGAGCACAAGGCCGGCCTGAGCTACATAGTGCGACCCTGTCTCATAAAGTTAGGGCCTGTAGTTTGGCTCAGTGACTTAAGCGCCTGTCTGGCAGGCGCGAGGTTGTGAGTTCGATTCCCAGTGCCTCAAAAAAAACAAAAACAAAAAACAAAAAAAAAACAGGGCTGCTGTTGGCCTGCGCCTCTAGCCTGCGAGAAGCCGACCGGGGCGGGGGCTCAGGTTCCAGGCGAGTGTGAACTCTGGTCTGTCTTTAGAGCTTGCTGTCTTCTACTGCCTTGGAATTTTCTTCCAAAAATAAAGTGGCAGGTAGGTAGTAGGGAATGCAGAGGGAGCAGGGAGGTTGAGACAGATGTCGGAGCTGGTTCCACCCTCCACTCCGGTGGCTTTGGGGGTCATTTCTGCTGGCGTTGGTTGTCTCTTATTTTAAGAGAGGAAGGAGGTCTGGCTACAAGCAGTGTTTCCAGAGCATCTGCCGGGCCTGTGTGGTAGCCTTCCCAGGGCCTCCCGAGGGCCGGCAGCAGGGCCTTCGGGTCTTCTCCCAGTCCTCCGGGGCCTGGGCCTGGGCCTGGGGCCAGCGCCAGCCCGCTTGCTCTGGCGAAACTGGCCAGAGGACAGGGAGTTGTTGGGCCTGTGTTTGAGAATAATTGCTCTTTTAACTAACCTCAAGCTTGTCACTACCAGAGTGACTGTGAAGCCCTAGGTTACCCCGCTGGGGTGTGTTCAGGGGGGCGGAAGGAGGTGAGAGATGGGCCCCTTTGAGGGCAGGCAGTGCACTTTCTGGCTTGTCTTCTGGGAAGGGCGTATTGTCATAGAAGGACTGTGGCCTCAGAAGTGACTGTGATAGTCCTTGAAAGAGATTCTTGTAGAGCAATGCTATGGCCATGAGTCTGCACCCTCGGCTTCTGTCTGTCTTTTTCTCTTGTCGTTTTACCCGAGGTTTCATTTTTTTAATGCCGTGTCGAAATGAGAGAAACGCTAGCATGTATCCCCTGATCGTATTACGCCTGTCTGGAGTCGGCTGCTTCAGTTTGGGTGATTGCAGATGATGGTGCGGCTGCCGGTGCTGCTGACTGCACCCTTGGGTCCTGGGAGCCCCTGAGTAACAGAGGACAGGCCCTCGGGGTGTTAGGCGGAGGAAACAAGGGCCCACCCAGCCCGGCTGCGCTCACTGTGCTATGACTATTTAAGAGGAGCGGCTTCTCCTGGTCACGCGGTGGCAGGGGCGAGTGTGAACTCTGGTCTGTCTTTAGAGCTTGCTGTCTTGCTACTGCCTTGGAATTTTCTCCCCAAAATAGAGTGGCAGGTCGGTAGTAGGGAATGCAGAAGGAGCAGGGAGGTTGAGACGGGCGTGGGAGTTGGCCTGCGGATCCTTCACGCGCGTCTGACCCCACCGGATCCTCCTGGCCCTTGCTGTCTTGGAGGCCCAGGCCCTCCCTCTCCTGGACCAAGCAGACACGGAGCAAGGCTAAATTTGGAGGAGTCAAGGGAAGCGTCAGATCTTTGGGCTTTAGAGTGACCTGGAGGGAGAAACTTGGGTCTGCTGTTTCAACTCTGCTGGCCTCAATTTTCTTGCCTATAAAAAAGGTCAGTCCCATCTAGGTGAAAGGTAATAGAAAGAGATGCTCACGCGTGAAATGCCTGGCACCTGGGAGGCGCTCAGTAATCATGCGTTCCTCTGTGCCTGCAAGTAGACAGGCTGAGTCACACAGGACCCGAGGGAGATCACTTTCTCTTCTCTCCACGTGCGTCATCGTACCCGCCTTGAGCTCATCTTATCTGGGTGGGGTGACCCCCGGGAATCCTGCTGCTTGCAGGGTGATTCGTAACACAGACCCCCCTGCACAGCTCCCTTCACGCGGGGCCCTGCCCCTGGCTCGAAGCTCTGGTGGAGATGCGAGCTGGCGGTGCAGCAGGCGCTGCGGGGAGAGACCTGCACACATCTGGGCAGGGCCACTTCCAGGAACGCCAGGTTGCTTTGGAAAGGGCCCTGGTTTGAGGTATCCCTGGGAGGAGAGGAGCAGGTTTGTCAGCAGACGTGGGCCACAGGAAGAGGGGCTCCTCCAGGCCGATCGGCTTTCCAGTTGTGGGCACTGGGGTGTGGTGTGGGGCCGCGATCGACTGCTCCCTTACCAGCTACCCCCAGAGCAAGTCTCCTGAGGGAACCCTCAGAAACAGGGGAGGCACATTGAAGGACAGGGTCTCTAGGGGCCATGCCTGAGAGACCCGCGGCTCGGGTGCAGAGGGAGAAGTGGACCGTGCGAACCACGTCCTGTCCAGGTGGTGGCTTTGCCAGCTGGCCATTGCTCTCTTCCTGGGTGCCTTTCTCGGGGGCAGGAAATTTCCTCCAGTGTGTCCTCCACATTACTCAGAGTGGCCGTCTGTCCCACAGCCAGGTGTGTCCTGCAGCCTGGCACCGCGCCTGGCTCTGCTGCTGTCTTGCTGCTGGGGAAGCTCAGGCCTCGTCCTGGCGGTTTCCCGTGAATCTCATTTCCCCTGTGCTTCTCTGTCTTTCCACGTGCTGGTCTGTGCTTCCTTCCAGGCTCCCTTCACTTTATTTCTTCCAACTGTCCTTCTGTATTTTACCCCAGCACTCTTCTGTTGGTCACCCTTCTGTCCAGCACCCTCGTACCTGACTGTCCTCTCACCTGACTGTCCTCTCACCTGACTGCCTTTCCGCCCATGCAGCTGCCTACCCAGCCACCCTTCCACCCAGTCATTATTCCACGCAGCTGCCCCTCCCTCCAGTGCCTGTCGGGGTGGAAGGCGGGTTACCCTGCCTTATCCACCCTAAGGATTGTAGCTGACACTCCTATGACAAAAGACAGGCTAGCAAAAGGAAACTGTAGCTGTTGTGGGCAATACCGTGGCTCAAACCTAGGGTCTCACATACGCTAGGCAAACACCCTACCACCGAGCCACAGCCCCAACCGTAACACATTTATTTAATCAAAGTTTTCTGTGGTGCAGGGAACCATGAGACCCAAGGGCTCAGAGATCTGTCTGTCGCATGCTGAGGTTCGATGAGGCAGGGCCGGCGTACAGCAGTGTGGCTGGGTGAAGGGGAGGGTGGACAGCGAGACCTGTCCGCCCGGATTCTCCTCCCTGGGCAGCACTGCTTCCTCCCGTGGCGGCGGAGCGGGAGCCCTCTGGAATGAGGGGCTTTGATCTACTACTAGGTAAGGAAGACCAGAGAATTTTTTTGTGTTCAGCTCCTGCGCAGACAGGGGCAGGCTAGGGTGATGTCCCTGGGGTCACGGCTTGCTTTCTGGTATTCTGGCTTCTGTGACCTGCCTTGGGGAAGAGAAATTCTGGTTTCTGTGGTTCATTTTACACCAGAAAGAGGGGGCAGGAGACAGAAGGGCAGGAGAAAGTCAGCCAGAATTCGCTTCTGGGGCCTTCCAGTCTCTGCCAGGATCTGCGCTTGGAGGTACAGTGTTCCGAGCCTCAGCTCAATTTTCCACTCTGCCGTCTGAGAGCCACCGTCCGCCCACTGCCCGTCTGGCTCTGCGGATGTACCAGCAGAGCCCTCCTGTGCTGGGGAGGCCGGCGGAGAGGCAGTCCTGAGAGCCGGGCTGGCCGGCGCTGGAGCGGAAGCATTAACGGACACACTGGGGCGTGGAGGGCAGGGAGCTCCGCCGGGCGGTCTCAAGGGGCTCAGTGCTTGAGCTGAGCCATGGAGGGCGAACTGGTTCTTGGGACCGGGGGCGTTGCGGCAGGGAGGCAGCGGCTAACGTGGGCTTCCCAAGGCCCCGGCCTGTGCTGGTGGACTGTGCTGGAGGTCTGTCTGCAGGTGTTTGTCCGCCTAGTGGTCCATAGAGAGTATGTTCTTGGAAACTGTTAGCCCACCTCTTCCACTGTCCTTTGTACAAGCTAGCTTCCTTTTTTTCTGTAATTAGAAGCATCTTTTGGGGGGTACTAAGAATCGAACTCAGGGCCTTACACTTGCTAGGCAGGTGCCACACCACGGAGAACCACCGCTTTTGAATCTCGGCCGTGGTCTGCAGTCCTTGTCTTGATGTGGTTAGGACACACCTTGCTGGTGGCACGCAGGTGGGCCAAACCTCGGCACTTAGTTCTATCTCCTGTCAGGCCCACCTTCGCTGGGGTCACTCACAGAACGGGGGCGACCTTAACGGGGTCACAGACTTTTCTTCTGAGCCAGTTTATGTGTAGAAACAAAAAATTCAAAACGGGCAGATGGTGAAGCAGAGCACTCAGACCGTTCGTAACCCTGACACTCTTGGATCGTGCCCTTGGCATGGCGCTGCCCTCTTTCCAGATGCGTTTGCAGTTTGACCTCTTGCCCTTGGTGTTGCACCCTGGCCTGCCCTGGGTGCCATTCCAGGCTTGGAAGCTGGCCCTGAGTACCTTTCCCGTGCTCTATTGCAGACTCACATTGGAAGCTGCACCCCAGCTTATTTGTCCTCTGTGCAGGGAGAGCGTGGGGATCCTGCCTGGGGCTCCTGGGGGGTCGGGGAACATAGGTCCTGACGCCTGGCTGAGGACCGGGCTCCGAGCAGATGCCAGCTGCTGCGTGGTCGTCATCCAGCGGTCTCTACAGCTGGGCACGCCTATGTCTGCCTGTTAGGACAGACATTTTCATGCATCTCCACTGGTTTTCATGGCAGAATCCCTCATCTCCAGACAACCTGGAATTTCACAGTCCTGTTTCAGATTTCTTTTAAGGATCTTTTCCCCCAGCAGCCACTCCAGTGAGCGCTGGGAACTGCTGAGGTCCCTCCTCTGAATTTAAATGTTCTCATTAATGAAGGCTGAGGCAGGCCCATCATCTCGGTAGTTTGGGAGACTGAGGCAGGAGGATCACAAGTTGAGGCCAGCCTGGACAATTTAGCAAGACTGTGTCTCAAAATGAAAAATAAAATTTAAAAAGAAAGGGCTGAGAGTTTTAGCTGAGTGCAAAGACCCCGGGTTCAGTAATTAGTAACACACACACATGTGCACACACACGCACACACACACACACACACACACACACACACACACACACGAAGCTGAAGAAGCCTGTAAGGCAGGAAGGGATCCGTAGAGAGGCAGATACACCACTTCCAGACAAGGTAACATGCAATAAAACATCGAACTGAGTCTCGTGTTAAAGTTGCTTGTCTTTGCATGCTGCTGTGGTGGCCAGCTCTTCCTGTTTATCACCTATTCGTGTTTTGTAAACTGGTGATTTCCTTTGCAGGCATTAGCAGGTTTTCTCTCATTGATTTGTAAGATTCCTCTTGATTAACTCTTGAATTTTGCAGATGGCAGGGACAGGGAGCCCCCGTCCTCTTTGTTAGGCATGCTGCTCCAGGAACTCGTGTCTCTGTTTCTGTGAGGACATTTTTTTGTTTTAAGATTCTGCATGTGATTGTGGCTGCCAGACCCGTGCTTTGCAAGTGAATGCCGGGCCCTGCCCCATCCACCTGGGTAACTGTCAGTTTTAAATCTCACCTAAGTCTTCAGGAAGCTCCACGACCAGACCCCCTTTGAGGGCAGCGCTTCCTCCCCCTCTCTTTGGTAGCTCGGCGTGAGTGACCCGGCTCAGTGCAGACCCAGAGTGGTGGAGTGACTTGTCCCAGGCCGCTCAGCTTGTACGAGGTCCCTCCCAGCTGGCCTGGGGGTCTGGGCTCCCCGCTGACCTGCTCCTCCCAGAGCCTGCTGCCCTGGTGGTCAGGGCTTTGCTTTGGCGGCTGGGTGAACAGATTGAAGGCTGCTGAGACTGCAGGGCTTGTCCGTGTGTCCCCCTGACGTGGACGATTCCCAGTTAGGAGAGAGAGAGCTTCAGGGCCTTGATTGGGCGAACTCATGCTCTGAAGCTGGCTTGGCTTTGCCCGGTGTGTCAGCGAAGGGGAAGGGGTTTAAAACTGACCAACAACACCTGTTCAGGTGTCCAGGCCCAGACCTGCTGGTCGGAGAAGGTGTGGGTGGGAGACAAAGGCTACAGGACAGGCAGTGGGCTGGGACGCTTGGTCCCTGAGTGAGTGGACGGGGCGGCAGCGGCCTCCTCGCGGAGGGGATGGGTCTGCTACTGGAACTGGGGCATCACCAGTCCTCTGGGGCCTGAGTTTGGGCACGGCCCCAATCTCTTGGAGCTTCACCCGGCTGTCGAATGGACCCCATGAGCAGGTTCCAAAGATGGCACGTCTGCCCTTGGCCCTTGGTTCCTTTCCCTGCTTCTCTTCACAGTGCTGAATGCTGCAGAATATTCTAACGCCAGCAAGGTGGTGCAGGTGGGAAGAGCAAAAGACGCAGGTCCTCCGCCCACAAGAGCACCAAACGGCAAGGCACTTGGTGCTGAACTGGACTTCGCTGGAAGGCTCAGTCTGCGAGCGCAGAGCCAGCTGGAGTCCTGGGGATCCCTGCGGGGCAGTGGCGCCTGCTAACTTGGACACTGGATTCTAATCCTGTGTCTACACCATAGAGATTTGTGGCCATGGGTCTCACCCTAAAGAGGGCGTTAAGTTCCTGAACCTAGTTCACCTGATGATCCTCAGGATGGGGAGGTGGGTGGGACCACCCAGGGGTTCCCAGGGTCAGTTTGGGCCTGGTTTTTCTGTGGTGGTGAGGTGGTAGATGGCAGCCCAGAAGCTTAGCAGATACTGAACAGCAGACCAAGGACCTGGACTCGAGGTGAGTGTGGCTAGCAGGATAATACCCCCCAGGGCGTTCTTGTCCTGATCCTTGGCAGCTGTGAACAGCGTATGTTATATGACAGAAGGGAGTCGGGGTTGTCACGGCTTTAAAGCTGACTTGGTCGTGCAGAGGCATTATCCGGGACTGTCCAGTGGGCGCAGTTAGCCCAGGGGTCCTTAAAGATGGACAAGGGAGGAAACTAAAGGGTAAGCATGGTGCATTACAACCAAGCACGTCTGGTGGCTTGGGAGAAGGGGGAAGTAATGTCTTTCAGAAACTGGGCCTGGCACAGCAGCAGGAAGGCCCTCCGGGAGGGCTTGCTCTGTGACCCTCGGTGGAGCCCGCCGTGGGCTCCTCACCTCCACCGTCATGTGATAATAAGTACGTGGGCTCGATCTCTACGTCGGCGGCCGTTTGTTCTGGTGACCAGAGGAGACCAATGTGATAGTGAACTGTCTGACGGCTGCAGTGGTGTCCGGCCCAGTGGGAGTGAGCTGAGGCCACCAGACAGAAAGGTCGGTTGGGTGTGGCAGTGGCGAGCGTTCCCTTATTTCTGGGCGTGACGGGTCATCGTGCCGCGTCTGGTGACCTGGCAAGGTGGCTTGAGTGAGCAGGTGTTCCAGATGAGTGGGGCCCAGACCTCTGCGTCAGTGCCCCCTGCTCATTACCTCCGCTCCCACGGCCCGGCCTGCACCTGGGGCGCCTGGCGACGAGGAGTTCAGGCCGTGCCCTGCTGCTGTGTTGCAGGTGGCCTGTTGCAGTTGCCGCTCTTCCCACCTCTTGGGAATACCGGGCAGGTGCACGTCAACCCCAGTGCCGAGCTCGTGTGGCCGAGGCTCGGCTCCCTCTTCACCTTTGGCGGCCACGCAGCCCGGCTGCTGCTGAGAGGCCCCGGGCCCCATGTGAGGTGTGGGGCCTTGCCGCCGGTGCCCTCTCCATCGCCTGGCCCGCAGGCCAGGGCAGCGGAGGGGCAGGGAGGACAGGACCGCAGAGGCCCTGTGAGCCGCTCTGAACCGAGCGAGGCCGCCGCTCTCCTGGCCAGGCCCGGGCCTGTGCTGTCTCGGGGTTCCCCACCTTTTGCTGTGTCCCCTCGGGGCCTCATTTTATTCAGCCTCCGGCACAAGCCTGTGAGCCTAGAGAAGAGCAGGGTGGAGAAGGAGGCCTTCCTGGAGGGGGAGGCCCAGTGTAGCTGAGACACGGTAGGCCTGGTGAGCCTGGAGTGGCTGTGGGGGCAGAGAGGGGAGTCTTCCATTTGGGGGGTTCCAGGATGGTGGCGAGGGTGTGGGTAGAGCTTCAGACCTCAGCTTGTGTGGGGCGCTCAGGGAGCTGTGGGTGAAGGCAGCAGCCCTGCTGGAGGCCGTCGCTCGTCTTTGGGCCACGCAGCCTGTGCAGGTGCTGTGCACCCTGCTGGCTACACGGGCCCGCTGTGGGGCCCTGGGCTCTTCAGGCGAAGGCGCGTGGCACCCGTGTGGCGTTTGCTCTAGCACTGTATGCGTTCGTGAGGTTTGCAGTCCCTGTACAGATGACAGTAAACGCCCCTGTTAACGCAAGCCAGGTCGCTGAGCCGGCATCCGGAGCAGGCCCGGCTGGTACCTGGGCTGCGGTCGCGTGGGCTGAGGACCCGTGGGGCCCTCCCCAGTCCTGCCGCAACTGCTTACGCCGCTGGATTGCTCACTGGGGCTGGAAACAGCTGGACTGCTGTTGTCTCCTGCCCAGCTGCAGCCGGCATGGCCTCGTGTGTGAGGACGGAGGGGAAGGGACCCGGCCTAGAGGTGGGAGGGAGGCTGGCTGGGCCTCTGCACCCACCAGTCCTATTTTTGTGCAAAGGGACCCCATCAGCTCCTTTAAGTGGGACTTCCTCCCGTCCCGGGCTCCCCCAGGAAGAGGGCTGGGATGCCAGGAATTTTGTGGGGGCATCTGAGGTGCACATTCCTCTGCAGGACCCCAAGGTGGCCGCCTGGCAGACACCTGGCTGGAATAACAATGAAGAGGATGCGCCGGCTCCTGGGGGAGGGGCCCTGCTGGACCAGCGCTTCCTCCCCAGCTCGGCCGCGCGCCTGGCCTCTAACAAAGACAGGATGGCGTTGCCCTGTGGGTTGGCCTTGGCTTCAGGGGAAAAGGGAGCTCTGGGGCCAGTCCCCTCGAGGAGGCAGCTCCCTCACTGTTAATGCAGATCCGATGGGGATGGTGGTGCTGGGAGCCAGTGAGGCCTGGGGAAGGGGACTGCGAACCCCTGAGACCTGGGGCCCCGATCCTCTGCGATGTCACCCTTCGTCAGGGAAGCTCTTGGGATGTGAATGTCCCCGAGCCCCAGGTCGCCCAGCCTTTAACCCCAGTAACAGGACAGTGCGCGGCCTGGCTGCGGCTGTGGGGTTGGGGGGCGGGGTCCACCTCGGAGCCATCGAAGAGGAAAACGCAAGCCTAGGGCCGCTGACACCCAGGACACTGTCCTCGAGCTCCTTGGGCCTCTCTGCCCTCACCGGGTAGCACTTTCTTCCCTAATTTTCAAAATGACGTTTTTCTTATTATGAAGTAAATATGTAGTTCAACAAAAATTGCGTTAGCACTTCAGTAAACTGGGCAATTGTTTTAAACCTTTTGCAAACATTAACTCACTTAATTTAATTCCAGCCAGCCCTGTGTGCTGGTACTAACTAACGTGGAGAGGTTAGGACCAGGTCCGAGGTCACACAGCAGGTTTGTGGAAAGGCCAGCCGCACAGTCTGCCTTCGTGGGCTTCTCCCCTCCCTGGAATGAAGACTACTTAGACAGCTAGTTCCACCACCGAGCAGGAGTGCCCTGAGTCTTTCCAGAAGGTGGTAGTGACATAGCTAGAGGAGCCCATGGTGATTATGTAATAGTTTACCTATTTTCTATCTTTGGAGTGAGTAACACATCTTTCATGGTCCTGCATATCTAATTTTGCATCCTGTTCCTTTCTTCTGAATATGTTTATCTTCTCAGTGTTGTCCCTTCGCTGTCAAAAAGTCTGAGAGTGAATTAAAATTCTCCACCATGGCTTCCTGGACACCGCGGTGTCCCTGACGCACCCTGGATGTTTGGTCATGGCTGTAGCTGGGCAGATGACAGAGACATCGTCAGCCAGACAGCTGGGCGCCCGGTCCAGGGCCCCACATCAGTGAGCGAGTCCCCAGGCTTGCATTGCATGTGACGTATTACAATGCATTATTGATGCAGTCATTAGTAAGTCATGAAGCTGGCATTCTTATTCCTTATGACTAACAAAATGGTGTTCCTGCTAGCAGGTATTAATTATTGAAGTCTCTTTACTTAGTATTAGTCCCATTTGACTAATGTCCGAGGGCCAGTTTGAAGCAGTATGTCCTGTTGGCCCCAGGAAACTAAGACAGAGACCAGAGCGGATCCAGGTTTCCTTTGCAGGGGAGCAGGAAGTGAGGGAACGGGCAGCCCCCTGCTTTCGCTGAATGAAAGGGGATGCAGTGAGCTGCGGAGTAGCTGTCCCCTTCCTCGGGACCCGAGGAAGCCCTGGCAGCCCCAGGAATGTCTAGGCAGAGATCCTTCCGCACTTGGCCGTCAGCGTGGTCCTGGGGACATTGGCTCTCGAGTGCTGTGGAAGGGAGGCTTATCCTGTAAAGTGTGGGGTGGCCTGGGCTGTGGCGATGACCAGATGGGACATGGGCCTGCGGCCCAGCACGGCCTGAGACGGTCAGCCCTCTGCTGCCGGGGAGATGAGCGCTGCTGCCGTGAGGTCCCCGCCTCCCGTGAACTCTGCTGCCGCCGTGGTCGGTGCTCCCTGCTGCTCCTCTCCTCTGTCCCGTGGCTACGAAGCTCAGGAAGCCCATAGCGGGAGATGCTGCGTTAATCCACGTCGCCCTTCGGAAGGGAGAGTAGCTGCACCCTGTCCGCGCCCTCCCCAATACAATGAAAAAGATGGTGAGGGCAGTCAGGATGTCAGGTGCGGAGGACCGGCTCCTGCCGGGCTGGGGCGCCCAGGAAGGCGCGCAGGAGGGGCGACGTGCTGCAAACAGCCCTCCGGGGATCCTGATCCACACTTTACCTTCTGCTGGCTGGGTGCCTGGGAGCCCTCTCACGGTGGCACACCTCTGGGTGGTGGTCAGGGAGGCAGAGGGGAGTTCACGGGGTGGGCTGTCTTAGCCTGCTGTTTTCTGTTATTACAGCAAAACACCTGAGGTGGGTAATTCATACAGAACAGAGGTGCGCGGGTGGCTGGGAAGCCCAGGAGCGGGGACCAGCCTCTACCCTGCTCCTGCCGAGGCTCTCCTCCTGCATGTGGCTCAGAGGGGCGCATCGCCGGCAGGACAGCGCAGGCGGCCCCTGAGGGCTCCCTCTCCTTATGAGGCCGCTGTTGCCGTCATGGGGTCCCTTTCTCAGACCAGGGAGGAGCTGCCTCCTCCTCCTCCTCCCACTCTTGTTCCCTCCCTTCCCTGGCTCACCAGTTCCGGTGGATGGGGGACGGCCAGGCAGATTGAGGGGATGCGCCAGGCAGGTCTGTGTTGCGAGCCTGGGACCGCTGGGCTCTCTGGGCCGTGGGAGGAGCCCGCTGTGATCTGGGGGAGTGAGCGGCTGCCCCCTGGAGTCGGGCAGGGCGTCCCTCACGCAGGGGGGTGATTGGGATACAGCTCTGTGCTGGTTTTTGACCTGGAGCGAGGAACTGCTCTTATGCCCAGAGAAGAGTATTGGCACATTGTAGTGCCAGATGCTGATAAAAAACTGAAATCAACCATTTCTAGTTTCTCTGCTGAGTGTATTAAAAATATATGCTCATTAAAAACACCATCAAACATGACAGAAATGTAGAAATTAGAAGTGACCTTGCTATGTGCCATCCCTGTCCACTGGTAGAGTCCCTGCACCCTTGCTTTTTGTTGGCAGAGAATTTCCTTTTTTTTGTTTTCTTTCTTCTTTTTTTTTTTTTTTTTGTCAGTACCAGGTATTGAACTCACAACCTCGCGCCTGTCAGGCAGGTGCTTAAGCCCGAGCCAAACTCCCAGCCCTTTTTTTTTTGTTTTGTTTTGTTTTGTTTTTTTTTTTTTGCATCACTGGGGATCAAACTCACAGCTTCACGCCTGCCAGACAGGCGCTTATGCCACTGAGCCAAACTCTCGGCCCTAGTTTTTCGAGGCAGGGTCATACTATGTAGCTCAGGCCGGCCTTGCACTTGCATTGTAGCCCAAGCGGGCCTCGAACTCACAACGCTCCTCCTACCTCAACCTCCCGAGTGTTGGGATTAAAGGCGTGTGCCACCATGCCTGGCAGCCCTATGTTTTTTTTGAGGCAGGACTGCACTATGTAGTTCAGGCCGGCCTTGCTCACGTTGTAGCCCAAGCCGGCCTCGAACTCACAATGCTCCACCTACCTCAGTCTCCCGAGTGCTGGTATTAAAGCTGTGCACCACCATGCCCGGTAGCAGAGAGTTTTTGTGGAAAGAATTAGAGTACTTTTTCTTGGACTCCTGGCCTGACCATTTCAGATTCTTCAGGTTCTTGGGGAAGAAAGTCCCACCACTGTGGAGGACAGCATGGCGCTATGAAGTTGTGGAGCTGTTTGATGCTGTCCTGTCCTTCGTGGGCGCAGTGTGTGCTCTTTGTCCCCTCTGCTGTCCTTGGCTTCTGGGAGCCCAGATGCAGGAGGGCAGCCAGGCTGCTGTCTGTGCGCTGTAGAATCCGCAGCTCCTCACGCCCGAGTGGCTGCTCCCTTTCCCCGCCCTCTCCCTTGCTGAGGCTGGCCTGCTGGGCGTCCTGGCTGGGCTAGGTGAGGGCGGGGAGCACAGTGGTGCCTGTCCTCTGGCCTCAGGCTTAGACCACTCGCCAGCTGTCTCTGAGACAGAGCGAGAGGTCCCCTGCCTCACACCTGATTGACCGCCCCTCAGCACGCAGGGAGCTGGCGCCGTGAGTTACCCGAAGGGTAATACTTTTTTTTTCTGGTGCTAAAGACTGACCCCACGCAGTGCAGCTCTGTTTATTTGTTTATTTTGTAAGGGTCTCCTTAAGTTGCTCAGTCTCTGGAGTACAGATTACAGATGTGTGCTGCCGCAGCTGGCAAATAACCCTATCTTAGCCATAGCTGAACTGGAAAGACAGTGGGCGGGCTGGGCAAGCCCAGGGCACGAGTCTCTTCTTCGCTGCATCCTCGGCAGCGGAGGAGTCACTGGGCAGCGCTCACTGTGACACAGAGCTGCTCGCCCCCGGTCGTCCTCAGAGCTAATGTCTGTCGAGCGTTTTCTGGGTGAGAAGGATCCGTCGCATGCTGTGCGTGGCTTTATCTTTTTGTATCCTCCCAGCAGCCCCATGAGGTGCAGTTGTCTCCCGCTTATCTGCAGGCAGTGACTTCCAAGATCCTCAGTGCATGTTTGAGACCACGACTAGGGCTGAACCCAGTAGGTGCTATGCTTTTCCCCGTCCAGCTGGACCACCGATGAAATTTATTATGCACATCCACTTCGGTAGGAGATGAGCAGCGAGAGCGCCTCGTGAGGTAGGATAGCTACAACATCGCGCCGTAATGGACATTTTTAAAAACTTCTGAATTGTTTAGTTTTGGCATCCCCCGGATTGTTGTGGACCGTAGGTTACTGACGTGTGGAAAGTGAGGCGGTCGGCAGTGAGGCCCCTGGTGGGGTGATTGTTCTGTGTGAGGAAGGAGCTGGAGCTCTGCAGTGTCAGGCAGGCTTCCGGGTGCACACAGTGAGCGGTGGAGGTGGACACGGCCCCGGCGGGGTCACTGCTGCACGTCCCTCCTTCTCTTCTGTGGGCCGCATCATCATGGCCAAGCACAGTGGCCCAGGGAGTGGGCGTTGAAGACCCAGTGTGACCTGAGCCGGGCGCCTGGGGTGCGGGGCAGCTGGGCACCCGGGAGGCGGCCGTCTCCAGCTCACAGCCGCCTGGCGGAGAGAGCTCGGGGGCATCCGCACAGCTGTGCGCACTGCACTGTGGGGCCTGGGGCGTCAGAAGGTGACACCTGTGTGGTCTGCAGCGAACATCCCCGGTCTGCACCTTGCGGGGTGATCTGTAGCACGTGGGCCCGGAGAAGGTGACACAGGCGTGGGGTTTCAAATGGACGAGGTCCTGATGCCATAGGAGCACCCGGGAGGGGATGGCAGTGGACTCAGCTGTGAGTCGGTCACCAAGGGGTGGTGACAAGATGGGGATGCACCACAGAGGAGGAGGAAGGCCTCACTGAGTGGGTGAACAGATGTAGAAGAGGGTCTGTGACACACGCGGTGTGGCCGGGGTGCAGGGCTGGCTGTTGCACTTTGTGTCTGGGTGACCTCCCGAAGCCTCATGCGGTCATGGGGTCGAGGCTGGCTTTTGTGGAGGTAGCTGAATCTAGAGTGTGTGATGATTTGTAGTGCAATGCTGAGATTAAGGATGCTGGGATTAAGTTAAGGTGGGGTGATTGCTGTATCAGTTCACTGGTTGGATTGGCACCCTAATCCCAGCACTCTGGATAAGATAAAAGGGGCAGAAAGAGGCCCGTCTCCTCCTTTTTGCTGTCTCCTGGCACCATGAACTGTTGCCCCTCTGCCATGTTCCACCCTGTCTTGGAGCCGGCCGATTATGACTGAAACCTCTACAATCTGTGAGCTAAATAAACATTTCCCTCTTGCACTTTGGGGGTTGGGTATTTTGTCCCAGAAATGAGAAAAGTAACCAAGACAGTGGCCAAAACTGAAATGGAAAGCTGAAGGGTGGGTTTAGCCTGGCGCTTCAATCCCAGTCCCTTTTATTGTCCCCTGTGGAGCTGGTGTGACGGCTTGTCACGTGGGGTGGGGCCGGTCTTTACCGGCTGGACTGTTGAGAGAGGGCTGAAGGTTCTGGTGCGTGGGCTTCTGGTGCGTGGCAGCTGAGGGGTCACCCTGGACTGGCTGTGGAGGGGGCTGGAGACAGAAATCATACTGTTAGATGGGTCACATGACTCTGATCTGCCCACGAGTGTCCGGTCTCCACCTTACTCTGCCCTGGGCAACCTTTGCCCTCCGCCACTCCCTCTTGGTGTCCGCCAGCCTGCAGGGAGCTGACCTTCTGTGACCCAGGGCTGGTCCCCGAGCCCTGAGCCCCTCAGAGCTTGGCTGTGGACTTTCTCCACACCCCGAGATGTGTGCGTGGCTCCTGCTGGGGTGTCCTGCCCAAAGAGGGACACTGCTGGCTCATGAATATTTCTCCGTTTGCCTCAGTATTTCTAGTGGAGGAGAGTAATGAAGAGAAGTTTCTTGTTAGCTGTGTTCAGTTTCCTGTCGAGAATGCTGAGAACTCAGTGCTGGGTTTGACCCTGGCTCTTTCTTTCACCAACTTCCCGTGGACAGCGACAGTCACACGTTGTCCACCTGCCATCCACCCGTCATCCACCCGTCCTCCCCAGCTCAGGTCTGTGTGCCCTGCCCGGCGTCACGTTCGGGGAGCTGGGGGGCCACTGCCAGCAGGGAGGGACCCTGCCCTCCGCCACATATCAGAAACCTTCCCAAGCTACAGTGGACCCCCGGAATTCACGGGGGTTGCATCTCTAGAGCACTTGAGAACAGTAAAAAATGGTGAATTTCAGATGTGGTCTGAAAATTTTTATACTTTTCCTATTGGCCTATTTTTATACTTTAAGTCTTAAATGTGCTGTGTCTCCCATGGTTCTATAATTTAATTTAATAGAATACTCTAAAGGTGCAGGGCATCTTAGGGATCTTAGGGTTTAAGAAGAATAAAACTAAAATAGCTATGCGTGGTACAGCAACCTGTTATGGTGCGGGGATGCTGGTGCATCTGCCCGGGGTTCCAGGGCCACGACCAACCAGCAGCAAGGAGAATTCAGATTGGCTCCTTTCAGACCTCTGGCAAAACAAAGAGACAAACAAACAAACAAAATAATCTACACAGGATATTTGTGGTTTCTGTGAAATTACGGGGTTTCCTCGAATAATTATTAGTTAGCGGCTAAGGAAAAATCCACAAACAACTAAGACTGCGAACTCTGAACTAAGGCAGCGATGTCCCTGTATCTCCACGTCCTCCTCACCTGTGGAGTGCGCATACTCAAGGACTGAAGATTGAGAGACCTGGCCCTGTGCGGCAGATAATATATGCGGTGTGCTTTTTCAAAAAACATGGTGAACGTCTAAATTAAAAAAAAAGATTATTACAGTAAAAACACATTGTCATTAATCTCCTTCAGAATCCTCCCCTGTCACTTCTTATATGTTCATCCCATCATTTTCTTTTCTTTTTTTAATTTTATTTTAAAAATAGTAAAATCCAACAAAACGTAACAGAACAAAGTCAATCAAAACAAAGCAATAGAACTGGCACAGAACTTCAAAGCAAGATACTAGGAAAACAATAGCTACTATAGTATATCTCGTTATCTTCACAATAATTGACCATTCCCTCAGGTATAGTAAAATCAAACCAAAAACAAAACAGAATAAAACCAATCAAAGCAAAATATGAAATAAAGCAAAAAAAGTTAATCAGAATAAAGCACAACAGTGAGAACAATATTGGGCCTCCAAGACAAGATAGAAGGAAATCCCCCATATTTGCTATATTGCATACTGTCATCCTCCCAAGAGATGCTCAGACTGCCGGCCCCAGGCCTGCAAAATCAACCAAACAGTACAAACATTTAGTTGTTTTATGTACCTTAGTTGCTATCAACTTAGCCGGTCCTCTGACCCAGCAGGTTGTTTACGGGGAGGGGGGTTGTGGGGGCGGGGTGTCCTTGATTCTCAGCCCGTGCACTGGTAGTTGTACGGGAGGCACAGATCTTTCTCTTCCTGGAGTGCACGCCGGCCGCACGCCACTCACCAGGAAGGCCGGCTAGTTGTCTTCTGGTTGGATCCCCCCGGCCCAACCCATCCCAGCATTTTCACTGCTTTCTGAAGGAGCTCTGGAAGTCCTCTTTTGCAGTTTGTTTTGTTGCTCTGCTGTGGCTGCCTGGAGGGCCTAATGGAGTCACAGTTTTCCCTTTTGTGACACAGGGAAAAGCCACACGGGGCACAGGGCCAGAGCTCGTGAATAGGCTAGCGGAGGATGCTCATGTTTTAGGGGCCCGCTTTTCCATTAAATGGCACTTGACAGCAGTATGCACTGTATTTTTGATCACACTTTGTAATGATACAGAAGAGGACTTCTAGGACTGTTTAGAAAGTGGCAAGATTGATGGAATAAGCATGTGTGAAGCAAGGGGAACATGGCGGGGTAAGTTGAAATGTGTCTTACTATAATATATTTAAGAAATATAAATACACAATGTATTTTTGGATCAGTCCTTGCATGCTTAGTCATTTACTTTTCTTTTCCTCTTTTCCATTTCCTTCCTCTTCTGGAAACCACTTCTCATTTCCACAACTTAGGGCATCTTCCTTTCCTGTAAGGCAGAGGGAGGTCGGAGCTTCTGCTGCCTTCTAGTTGGTGGCATGGACAGGGCACCCTGGGGAGCCTCAGCTGCTCCCTGCATGAGGCTTCCGGTCCCTGCTTCCAAGGCAGCTGAGTGTCAGGAGCTGGCCGGTGTCTGGCATGCAGTGTGTGCAGAGGGCACCTCTAGAGTTCTGCAGGTGCCTGTTGTGACATCATGGTGTCCTCCGTGCTGGAAAGAGAGAGCTCTGCTCCCTGAGCAGCTGACCCTCAGACTCCAGGTTTGTCCCATGAGTTCTGTGGTCCCCTGTGTCCCAGGCTGGGGTGACACATAGCATAGACCCACACAGACCCGCTGCTGTGGGTGGTCTTGGGGTCTGCCTGGTGTGACAGCCCCAGGGGAGACCTGAGTCTCGAGACCCCCAGGCCACTGGAGCTCACAGCGTGCAGGCTCCCAGCGGGTGTGGGGGGCCCCGGTCCGTGCGTGCCCTCACCCTCAGCTTGCCATGCGTGCTGCTGTGCCAGCCAGCTCCCGCCGAGCTCCAGGTGTCAAGTTCCCCAAGGCTGGGCTTTGTTTCCAGAGCAGATCTCAGCAGACCTTGCGGACTGAAACCTCCAGCCCGTTTTAGTGTGCTTTCCTCTGTTCTCCTTTCCTAGGTAATGCTGAAAGCGCTGCACTCTCTTCCCGTCCCTCCCGGCAGATGGGCGGCCCCGTGGGCTGCCTGTGGAGGGGCAGTGCCGAGCTGGCAGCTTTGAACAGCCCCGCACCTTAGAGAGCCCTGCTGACTTCGGTCTGCACTCCCTGCCATTTGGAGGTCTGTCCCGTGGCCGCCTCCCCGCCCCCACCCCACTGCATCTGGAGCCTGTGGACAGGCGGACCCTGCCGAGGTTTACCTCCGTGACCAGGAGGAGAGGCTGCTTCCGGGACCGTCAGGTGTGCTTCCTGAAGTCGACAGCGTGACTGCTCCGGAAGCCGGCTAATCCAGGCTCTGAAGAGGAGTGGGAACAAAGGTGGTGTTTATGAGCTGTCCGGAGCTCAGGTTCTGTGGGGTGTGTGGCGGGAAGCCAGTTTCCAGCCCTGTGTGCTCGGAGTGAGCCCCGCGTGCTGAAGCGAACCAGGGCTTGGTGATGACGCGCTGTGAGGAGACGTGGAGTCCTTGGTCCTGGGTTCAAGTCCAACCCTTGTTGGCTCCATGAGCTGGGCAAGGTGCCCACCTCCCTGTGCTTCTGCTTCTGTGATTTGGGGATATGAGACTTTTCTGTAAAGAATTAAATGGGGAATGAGAAGGGTCCTCTGCTGTGACCAGTGGTTCCGAAATGCCGTCTTCCTCTGTCCTTTTCACTCGGAGCATCGGGCCTTCTCCTGTCCGTGACCCCCGCTTAGAGGCTGCCTCCTCCTCTCCCCCTTCCCCACTGCTCAGCTCCCATGGTCCTCCAAGGGGAGCGACTCCAGCCTTTGCAGGGTTCCCCTCACGTCCACAGAGCACGTCACCTGCTGCGTGGGACGGGGGCAGGGTTTAATCCTCAGATGGGTTGTTTGTCAAAGCTCTGTTGCTGGAACGGGGTTTTACATTCTTGGCAGGCAGGGACCAGGGAGGAGTCTTGAGTCACCACTGAGGTCACTCTCGGGTGCACATGCACCCCAGCCATCTGGAGTCCGAGGTGTCCAGGGCAGACCCTGCAGGAAGGAGCTGTCTCCTTGAGCCGCTGTCTGCTGGCTCATGCTTTGGCACTCTGCCCTCTGTGCATGGGGGTTTAGTTAACATTCGGGCCTTTGCTGAGCTTTTCTCTTTGGACTTTGCGGGCAAAGGCAAAGAGATCTTGGAAAAATTGGAAGAAAAGTGTTCGCGACTTTTCTCAGCACTTTCGGTGTCTTAGTCACCTTCACGTGTAATGAAGAAGGAACGTGGCAGTAGCGCTGACTCAGTGTAAGCCTGTCCTTTGCTTACCATATCTCCGATCCCCCAGCCCCAGCCCTGGCTTGCGGGGCAGACCTGTGTTGAAGGTGTGGCTGCAGAGACACGTGGCAGGTGCCCTAGGCTTCTCGATCTCGCGAGCCTTGGAGTGGACACTCTCCCCTGGTCCGCGCGCTCCCACCGCCTGGCCGCCCTTCCTTCGTCCTCTCGCTCCGTCCCTCCTGTCTTTGTGGCTGTCTGCCTGCCTGCCTGCCTCCCTTTTCCTCCTGAGATTTCTCTTGCTGTTCCTCCAGCCTCTGGTCTAGTGCATTAGAAAGAAGGCGATCTTGCAGCGGTCAGGAGATCTCTTTTTAAGACAGTCCTCGCCTGGACACTTTCAGGGGCCTCCGTCCTGCTCGATCTGGAGGACGGCTTGTGACCAGAACCCGCGTCCCACCTGGCACTTCACACAGGTGTCTCTGGGAATGTTTGCCTTCCCACTGGCAGCGAGGCGGAGAGGTTGGGGCCAGTTGTCTGGGGGAGAACCCCCTCCCCACCCCTGAGCCTGGCAGGGATGATCTGTGGTCCAGGCCGTGGCTGGTACGCTGTCCACCCGCTCTGACGCAGAGCCAGGCTGGGCGAGGGTGGGAAGGACCGTAGGACAGGGCGGGACTGGGGACCCCCTCGCGCCTGCTCGGAACTCTGCCAGTGGATGCGGCTGATGCCCCTGGAGTTTTTGCCCAGCCTGTCCCAGCAGCTGCGATCCTCCTGTTTCTTCATCCTTTCTTCTGGAAGCTTTGCCTAGCCCTCGTCTTTCCAACCACAGCGCCCTTCCAAGGCAGCATCGGTGATTGGTGACGCCCCAAGGCCCCAGAGGCCGAGTGCCGGGCTCCTGTTCCCGCGCTGTCTCTCCGCTCCCTGGATACCTCGAACACGGGACTGCAGCGCTCGCTCCTGTGATCCCGTCTGCGCCTCTGCGGAAGGCCCGTCTCGCGGCAGTGAGGGCGGTTCCCCGGGCGCGGTGTGGATGGGAGACCTGTTTGTCACCTCTCTGCTGGGCTTCAGGTCACGCTGCCCTCAGCTGGCGATGCCCCAGGCCGGCCAGGTTAGAAGCAGCTCCTGGCGTCATCCTCATTGTCACTGTCATCGTCACAGTTGTGCGCCAGGCATCTTCTCCCCGCTGCTGCTCTCACAGCACATCGCCGAGTCACTGTCCTCCGGGCCTTTCTTCTTAGCTGTTCGGTGGGAAGATCGAACCTGGGCACTCCAGATTTTGCTGTGTGCTGATCTGCTGGGCCCACTTGTGTCCGGCGTGGCCTGGCCTCCCCTCCTCTTCCTAAGCTGCTGTCATCAGCTGTCACCAAGTACTCTTGTTTATGGACATGCACTGTTTGCACGTTTGCTTCCCTGGTTTTCTTTGTGCACCTAAAGCCCCTTGAAGGCTGGACCAAGTCTTGCGTTATTTACTGTGGTTTCCGGGCGCTATCTCTGTGGCTGATGGCGCGAGCACCCAGTATGTGACTGTGATTTATTGAGCACTCTCCTGGCCACCCCTGGCTCAACCCCTGTGGAGTCCCGAGCCTGGGGATGGAGCCCCGGGGTTTGCGCGTGGCAGCTATGAACCGAGCGCTCGCCAAGCTGAGAGCTGGTACCCAGCACGGGCTGCAGGGGGAGGCTTGGTCCGCGCTGGTGCCTCTTCTCCCTCCTCTGTCACGTGAATGACCTGGTTCCCATTTCTCAAGCGTCACGCTCAGGGTGACACCTGTCGAGAGGGACGATGACTCTCTAGTCCTCTCAGCACTGGTCTGTTCTTCCGCTCACTCGCAGATGATCGTCAGGGGACGTGCAAGTATGTTCCACGTGTTTACTAAACACGAGACACAAGAGCTTACATGCGCCTGTGGTCACAGGACCGTGACCCAGCGTGGGGTTCACACTTGGGTGATCGTCGGCACGTGGGGCCACCTTGGCTCCTTCCCTGGGGACAGGGATTGGGAGCGCTGAGGTCCTCAGCCGCGTCCCCGGCACACGTGAGGCAGGGAGGACGCACGGCTTCGTAGAGCCTGTTGGGTGCAGGAGGGCAGGGGCGCAACCTCCTCCCGGGCAGTGGCGCTGCTAGTGGGGTGCAGAGAAGCGAAGTGAACATAAGACCGCGTGTGGCCGTGTCCCTGCTCAGGAGGAGGTAGAGGGGACAGCCTCGCTGTGTCATCAGGCAGGAGAAAGCGCACCTCACCAGCCCGACACGGAGAACCGAGAGTGGCCGGGGTGCTGAGGGCTCTGTTCCCGCCTCCTGCTCTCCCTCTCCCACTCCACTCATCCTTCTTCCCCTCCAGTCTGCTGTTAAGGAAGCCCAGTGAACTGATTAAGGTATTTCTTTTCTTTTTTTTTTTTTTTGTGGCACCGGGGATTGAACGCACAGCCTCACACCTGCCAGACAGGCACTTAAGCCACTGAGCCAAATTCCCAGCCCCGGTTTTTTGAGGCAGGGTCGGACTATGTATCTCAGGCCGGCCTTTCGCTCACATTGTAGCTCAAGCTGGCCTCGAACTCACAACGCTCCTCCTACCTCAGCCTCCCGAGTGCTGGGATTAAAGGTGTGCGCCACCGCGCCTGGCTGATTAAGGTATTTCATTGTAGAATGGCCATTTGGCTTCTTTAGTTTTTCTTCTGTTGTTGAGACTTCCTATTTTCTCGTGCGCTAAGAATATATTTTCCTTTAAGTCCTTAGGCATAGTTACAGTGGATGCTTCAAACCCTTGTCTGCTAATTCCAGCCACTTGGTCGTCCTGGGAACACAGGTCTGGTCTCCATCACGGCCTGTGCTTCTTGAGAATAGATCCTATTACCCCCTCCCCCTTTGGTTATTTGTTATCCTGAGTTAATTTTAATTGTGTCATAAACTTTGCAAATGACACATTGTAGAGACTCTGAATTGTGTTTTGTTCCTCTGCAGAGTTGCTTTTCTGTTTCAGTGAGCAGTTAACTTAGTAAATGTTTGAATTTGGTAACTCGGTAAACATCACTTAGTAAATAAACCTCAGGCCCTGTCTGACTGGCGTCGGGGTAGCAGTGGGATTCTCTGCTCAGTCCTGGCTTCCGCCCGTGTGTGTAAGCTGCTCCCAGAGCCGCTCCGCGCTGCGGAACTCAGGCTTTGCTTTTCTAGGTCTCCTTTTTTCAGGATTTCTCTTCTCACTTTCTACTGTTGTGTTATCTTGATCTTTGTCCTGATTCTTCAATCCACCAAAACCACCAAGTTTTAGCTACCTGCCTGGTAAGGACGTGGGTCTGTCCTTAGTCTGAACATGACCCAGAAATGTGGGAATGCCAACAGTGTACAGATCCCTTCCAGCATGTGCTGCGTTTAGGATCCCTCCCTCCCTCTCTCCTTCCTTCCCTCTCCCCTCCCCCATTTCTCCTCTCTCCCCATCTTCTTTTTGAAATACTTTGTACAGCCTAGTGTGGTGGTCATGCCTATAATCTCAGCATTCTTGGGAGGCTGAGGCAAAAGGATCGCAAGTGGAAGCCCAGCCCGGGCTACCTAGCAGCTCAGTGAGACCTTGTCGCAAAATAAAAAAAGGCTGGGGACGCGGCTTGGCGTGAAGACCCTGGGTTCAGTCTCCAGTGGTGCAGAGTTTTATACTTACCCACAGGAGTGCTGGCCCGCCAGGTGCTATGTGACCATCGCCGGCCACAGAAAGCTCTAGGGACCCTTCTTTAAGTGAGGGTGTGTTTCCGAATGGAGAGAGCCATACTTAGGCGCTAAACCGGCTGGATGCAGAGCCTTTCTTAGAGCCTGCGGCCTGGGAGCCTTGTCTGTGCAGTGGGACACCCACCCGCCGCGAGTCACCGCCGTGGTGCGAGATTCTGTATGTGAAGCGCCCGCCCTGGCCTCCTAAATGTCCCTGCTGACTCCCAGAGCAGCGGACGTCTTGGTGCAGACCCTGTGCCGACGTCTGAGGCCCTCAGTGCAGCCAGCGCTATGAGGGCAGTAGGCTGTGATGTTTTAAGGAAACCCACCCACCTGTTTCCTTCGTGCTTTCCCCGTTGGCTGCCGCAGCTGTGCGTGCCTTGGGCTGGGCTGTGGGGAGCGATCCCACTCATCACGATGGGTCCTCTCCCAGCGCAGTCACCCACAGGCCCAGTGCGGCCCGAAGACGTCCCTGTCCTGACCCCCTGGGCCTGTGGACACTGTGGCAAGAGGGACCCTGCCAGTGCGATCACGGCTGGGCGCCTCGGTGGGGGGACGCTCCTGACTCCTACGAGGGGAGCCCAGTGCCACCATGAGTCCCAAGCGTGGGTGTAAAGTGAGAGACCGCCTGATGGCAAAGGCAGGCAGAGCAGCGTGGGGCTGGATTTGGGGGGTACGGGGGAGCCAAGGACCGAGGCTGAAGCACAGCCTCGGAAGCCGGGAGAGGCCGGGAGATGGATTCTCCTGGAGGCTCTGGAAGGGAGCGAAGCCCTGCTGTTCCCTGGCTGTGTGCCTGGTCAGGCCTGTGTCCGACCGCTGACCTCCAGAACTGTAAGGTAAAAATGTGTGATGTCTTAAACCTTTACGTTTGTGAACATTTGTTTTGGTGGCGATAGTTGTTACTGATGGAAGCTGGGGTAGTGGCCAAACTCACGAACCTTTGATTTGGACTGCTGATGACTCTGTGCTTAAAAAAAAAAGCTCTGTGACCTTGGGGAAGGTGCTTAGTATCTCGAGAATTCGTCTTTAAACTTGAGAATAGTTTATAAGCTAGTGTGTGTGTGTGTGCACTCGCGTGTGTTCTGTTCTGGGAAGGCAGCCCTCACAAGACAGCTCAGTGACGGAGCAGGGCTGACCTTACTCAGGACACAGATCTCCCAGCTTCAGATCAGGCTCCTTTCTTACTAGTTTGAAGCAAGTCATTGTGCCCCAAAATCTTTATCTGGGAACCAGAGGCCCTGGGTGGTTGGGGGCTTGCCTTGGGTGGAATGCCAGCAATTTGAGCGGGGGAGCAGTCAGATGCATGTGGGGGGTGGTTCTTACCATCGGTGGGTGGCTGGGCCGTGCCGGGCCTTTTGCCCCGGCCTCGCGGGATGGACTTGTGTCCAGTTATGCTTGGGCAGAGGAGACAGAGGCCTCACCTGCAGCAGGAACAGCGCTTGGTACCCTGCCAGGGCTCCAGAGGAGCGGAATGGATGTGTGAACAGCTCTCTGCACGGGGAGAGCCTGGAGCCATGCTGGGTTTTTGTGGTTGTCTTTGAAAAGAGCACAGCTTCTGATCAGCTGACCTTAAACCTCTCAGCTTCCTCCTGGGCTGGCCTCCCCGTCATCTGCTGGCCCTGTTTATCTGCGTCCTGGGACCACAGCTCTGCCGTCCTCCCGGACATGTCTGAGAGTCACCCTCCCCCCGCCAGCTCCCATCCCCTGCCCCACCTGTATTTGGGTGCCAGAGTTGTGGGGAGTCATTTTACATTTCCCAGGTCAAACACAAGGAGGGAAAGATGCCGGGCTACGTGGGGTCAGCGACTATGACAGAACTCTTCTTTCTTTCTTCCTCATCCCAGGCCTGACCTTGGGACCCAAAGGAGATTACAAAGATGCCCTCAAGACTGCCGGGCCTGCCAGTTGCACAGAACCGCATCCAGAGGTTTTCTGAGCGTGTGGATTTACAGCGAGATTCAGCTGCCTGGGGAACGGTGCTGGCAGACCCGCGTCCTGGAATCAGACACCGCCGGTGTCCTTCAGGATGCGGAAGGTGTTTTCAGGAAGACGTGGCAGGGCGCTCATGGAGTCTCCCGGCCTGGATGTCCACAGGGACCTGACCACAGCTGCCCATGACGGCTGAGCTCTCCGACCTGGCTTGGACGGGGGTGTTCGGTGAGGTCTCCACCAGCGCCCCGGGATCCCTGTGAAACGTGCGCCTCAGCTCCTTCCTGGGAGGCGTCTGGTGTGCTCTGTTCTTTGCGCGCCAGGCTTTGGTGACGCCGTCCTGCTGGTGTTCAGAGCAGCTGGGCATTCACAAGCTCACGTGTGTCTCACAGAAGCCGGAGGGAGGCAGCAGAAACGGGAAGGTCCTTCCTGGGAGCCGCCTGTTCCTTGTTTTGACGTCCGTGTCCTTCCTGCCGCCCTGGGTCGTGTGTCTGTCTTCACCTTGCAGACGTGAGCAGGTAGGTACCTTGAAGGCCAGGGCCTCTGGAACACAGCTGTTTCCCTAAGACACGGTGCGTGCCTGACACATGCTGGCTCTTGTGCTGTGCATAGAAGTGGGGGGAGACTTGGGGGTTAAGGAGCTAAGACTTTGGAAGTTCGATGGGGCTCCCTGCTTAGACCGTGTGTCTAGCACAGTGAGACTTGGGTGGCGCCTGCCTGTGCTGGGTTTGCATCTGTGACCCATGCATCCTGGGGGACTTGGGCAGTGACTCCTGGACTCCTCTCCTTTCTCTCTTCAGTAGGGGTGAAGTAAGTGTCACTTGCTTCACAGCGGCAGTGTTGAGGGTCGTGACGTGGACACTGATGTGGGGCCACGTGGCGGACACTCAGTGTGTGGCTGGGGCAGTGCTGGCTGCGGAGTGGCCCCGGGCAGGGGCAGGCAGGCAGCGCTGGGCTTTGTCCTGGGACCGCTGCTTGGCACGCGCCTCTCTCTGGTTACGGGACACTAGGGGAAGGCCGAGCTGCGGGTGGGCGGTAGGCATGGAGACGCACGTCCTGCCAGCTGCTTTGCCAGCAGGGGCGAGATGCTTGTTCCATGCCTGCAAGCCGAGGGACCAGCCTCTCAGCTCGGGACTGGTGGCTTGGAGGGACATCCCGCCAAGACAGGTTTGCCTTAGCCCCGGGCCACCCGAAGGACAGTGACAGCGCCACCACTGAGCGGCACCTGGGGCCGCCCAGCCCTTGACAGCACCTTCCCAGGCAGGCTTTCCTGGCCTCCAGGAGTGAGTGAGGTTCTCTCGGTGTTGGGCGCTCTCCCCGCCATGGCGCCCTGGTGCTCTGCGGGTTTACCGTCATCTGTGCAAGTGATTCATTCGAGACCACCTGGAGCTCTCTGCTCATGGGCTTGGTGCGCGGGGGACGGCGTTCGATGCGTTGCACTTGGCCTGGTGAGTGGTGGCTCTTCGGGGTTTTCCTGTCGCATTGCTGGGAAAGACAGGGAAGGGAGCTCCGTCCACCTTGGTGAACAATCCCACCAGTGGCACTGGGGCGCCCACTTTACAGCTGAGACACTCGAGGCTCTGGGGGCCACATAAGTTGCCCCGAAGGCCGTTTGTAGAGGAGAAGCTGAGCAGGGGCCTCGAGCTCTCCGGTGTTTCCTGCTGAGCTGCCCACTTCCGCTGAGGGGCTCAGACTTTCCCCACGGGCTCTTCAAATGGGCGATTCCCGGGGGAGCGCGGGCCTGTAGACCCGGGGGTCTTCTTCGTCCATGGGGAGAAGCAGTGTTCCAGACCGCGCCCTGCTGTCTAGTAGCCTGGGAAAGGGGAGCAGCCTTGGGCCGACAGTGGGCTGCGGCAGCCTGTGTGCTGGGCGTCACTGTGGTCTGGGGAGCTGGCGCTGTGTTTGACGCCGGGCCAGGCAGTGCCAGGGGGAAGCCTTTTAGCCAGGGGCCGCTGAGGCTCCAGGGAGACTTTCAGCCCCGGGGACTGGGCTGAGCTCATGGTGGCGCATGAATCCTGGGCTGGGGGCTTGAGTGAGGAAGTGATGGTGGGAGAGAGACCCAGGGGGTTCTAGCTAGGCCTCCTGTCTGCCTTCTCAGCCCGCCCCCGGCCCTGTGGCCGCACCTCACTTATCACACAGGCTGCAGTGCCGTTGCTCTGTTTATCGCGGGACTCCCTGGAAGTGCCCCGCTGTGGTGGTGGTCGGGGGTTGGGGGTTATCTCTAGCCCCTCGTCGGGGAGCGACCACAAGTCAGTGGTGATGGTCGGAGATGAGACTTCCGCCCGGGGTGCGTGAGGAGGCTGCGGCAGGGATGAGGGCGTAGCGGCTGTCACCATCCGTGGAGCCGGTCTCTGTGCAGACACGGTGTGGTTCACACCGCTAAGCTGAGTGCGGGGAAGTGGTGTACCGTGATCTGCCCCGCTGCGGGGGCCGCTGCAGCACACGGCCATGCACGAGCAGGTGTCCTGGGAATACAGGCGGTCCTGGAGCGCGGCTCTGATCCCACACTCCCAGGTCCCCAGGGCCCGGCACGTGGCTTCCGCCTTCCCCACCCTACACCTGTGACCTTGGGCAGATCTCCTCTCTTCTGTGGGCCTTCGTGCCCTCGTGAATAGGGACCTGTGATTTCTCTTCCCGCCGGGTCCCTGGAGGTGGAGGGGACAGGATAATGCTTACTGGGGCGCGGGAGGTGTGGAGGCCAGGACATGGCTGGTGGAGCTGGTGTCACCAGCCCTGCTGGGCCCAGTGGCCCTGGGACTCACCAGTCAGAGGGTAGTGCTGTTGGGGCTGGCACGGCCGGGTCCCAGTGCTTCCCTCACCCCTGGCCGGGCGGGCCGGGGCCCCCGGCAGCTCCCACTCTCCCTGTCCGTGCGAGTGGCCTCTGCTTGGGCTCACAGCCCACGTGCCTCTTGCCTGATCCCGTCTCATGCCTGCTTGTGGCCGCATGTGGGGGGCACCTTTGAGCCCTGTTGCCCACACTGTGCTTTCCTCGAGGGTCTCTGTGGTGATTGGTGGCACCTGCTGTCACCCCGGGACCATGCTGCATCCTCTTCTGCCCCCTGTTGCATTCCTGGGGGTGGCTTAGTACCTTGGGCTCCTTTCCCCAGAGGGGTGGCTGGACCCTGGGAATCTGCACCTCAGAGGAGAGGTGTGGCTCATTCTTTCCCCCGTGTTCTCAGTGAACAGCTGGCCTTGCTTAAGAGCTGATGTTTAAGCCAGGCGTGGTGTCACATACCTGTAATTCCAGCGCTCTGGGAGGCTGAGACAGGCGGATGGCGAGTTTGAACCGACCTTGAAGTTAAAAAACAGAAAGGGTCTGGGATGCCCTGGGTTCAGTCCCCCAGTCCTCAGCAGGGGAGCTGTTTACAATCCTGGGATGAGTCAGTTTCCCTTCCAGTCTGGTGAGCTTGGTGTGGACCTGTTGTTTGCTGACCCTGGAGAGTGCACACAGATCTGTCAGCCTCCGCTCCCCTGCTCCTGCTTGGTCTGTGAGTCTCCAGGCGTTTGATGGGCTGTGAGGTTTGAAGTTATAGACATGCAAGCTTTTATTTTTTTAAACAAAAATAGTTTTTCCAAATGTATTCTAACAGCTTCGGGTTAATGCTTAATTGATGTATGAGGCCTTTCTGCTTTGCAGATAGTGTTGCCTGCGCAGCTCAGCTTCGCGAGGGTCCCAAAGAAGCGAGTGTTTTCAGCTCTCCCAGAGAGGATTCAGTTCGGAGCACGGGACCTTGCTGAGATTTGTGGGGACCTGACTGGGTGTCCCCACCATATGGGGGGCATGAGCTGAGGGGTGATTCTGAGTCCTGCTCCAGGTCTGCCGGAACTTTAGTGTTGTCCCCCAGATCTGGAAGATTCATGATGAAGTGCCTGTGCACCTTGGCTGGAAGATGCGTGGAAAAACTGAATGAATCTCAGAGTAATAGTGGCGCCTTATCCTGTAATGCTGCTTGAATTGATGATGGCTCCAGATTTGGCCCTACCAACTCTATTATACTTACTGAGTACCCCAAGTTTCCCTCGTATTACTCCGTACCTGAGATGGAAGTATGATATAGTAAATATTCCCACCATGCGGGTGATAACGTCATTTACTTTTCTTCCTATTCGTTTCTCATCAACAAGTGGAGAATAACTCCCATAGAAGTTTATTGTGAGAATTCAGTGAGAATACACTCTCAAGTATTTAATTCAGTGTCTGATGTATAATATGTTCTCAGGAAATGTTAGCTTTTTTTAAAGCAAAATGTGAAGCCGGGCGTGGTGGCGCACGCCTTTAATCCCAGCACTCGGGAGGCTGAGGTAGGCGGAGCGTTGTGAGTTCGAGGCCGGCTTGGGCTACAACGCGAGCGCAAGGCCGGCCTGAGCTACATAGTGCGACCCTGCCTCAAAAAACCAGGGCCGGGAGTTTGGCTCAGTTCCTTAAGCGCCTGTCCTAGCAGGTGCGAGGTTGTGAGTTCAATCCCCGGTGCCACAAAAAAAAAAAAAAAAAAAAAAAAAAAAGGCAAAATGTGAGTGTGGGATTAGAAGATCAAAACTTAGAGGTACAGAGAAATAAAAAATGCTAACGACGAGTGAGTTGCAAACCCTGGACATTAAAGTTGGCCCCAAGTCTCCTAGGAAGCGCAGTGTGTGGAGTGGCTTACATTTGTGTCTAAATGAACGCTTGGCAGACTTGCCCTGTCCAGGATTGGGGAGAAATGTTTTCAGCTTTGGGAGCCACACAGCTCTTCAGTGTCCTTTGTTCTGCCTTTGTGTCTGGATATTGTCCACAGGTGATATGTAAATAAGCAGGCGTGACTGTGTGCCAATAAAACTTTATTTATAACACTGGGCAATGGGCCGTAAACTATAGCCTGTTCTTGGTCTAAATGAAGGGAACAAATCCTGAATTCTAAACACTGAAAAAGAAATTTGTTGCAAGATGCAGTTTTCCTGTGAGGTTTGTTAAACAGCGTGTGGACAGTGCTTTGGGGAGGATTTTGCAGGAAACGCAGAGCAAGGAAGGGCTTCACATGCCTAGTTTATTTTCCAAACGTGTTGAGGGTCTACCCTAGGCTCTGATAATGACTGATGGTGACATCTAAAGGTGGGTTGGGCTTCTCTGCCAAGTGCAAGTCTCACTGACCACTCCGGGAGGTCAGTGTCAGGGGCTCACTGCCCATTTGCGTGGCTTTTGATCTGGCAGGCCTGGCCTCCAGGGACGGTCACCGAAGGTCCTGCCTCATCGATGGCCGTGTCAGATAGGACTTTGTCCTTTCTGACTGAGGGCTGCAACTGTTGGAAGAGGACGGTCTTTGGAGCAAAACTAACCAGGTTTTGAAGCTTTTACTGTGTGATCGCTGTGCAATCCTGTTCCAGTTCCTTGACCCCGGCCCCACTCTTTCTCTCTGAGCTTTGCCGGGTTCCTCTACAAACCATAACCCCCTGAATCTCTCGTGCCAGCCAGCTAGCATTCGCTCTGTTAGTGTTAGTTCCTCCTCGTGGAGGAACAGGTAGCTGCTGGCTTCGTCCTCCAGAGCTGTTTCTCCTGGGTTTTCTAGTCCAGAGCCTGTGGGTGTGGAGATCCTGCCTCACTCCTTCCTCCGCCCCCCTCCCCGTGAGCATTCAGTGTGAAAAGGCCTGAGAAAACGCTGGCCTGTGGAATTCCAAAGTTAATGAAGGGCGAGGACTCCAGGAGGGTCTGCACTGACCTCCCACCCCTTCCCCAGGCCCGTTACCCCTCAGCGAGTTTGGAGGGAGTAAAGGTTGATAGCAAGAGAATTCTCACGGGTGGGAGGATCTGTCTTCTTCCCCGAGCCCCAGGCAGACTTCAGGAGGCTTGGGGTGGATGGCGGGGTCTCCGGCGGGGAGAGCGCGTTTGCGGGAGCTGGGCAATCATTCTTCTCTGTCCACAGGAGAATGCGTGAGAGATGTGAAAGATGACCTAGCCTAAAAAACATTATCCTAAAAAAAAGAAAGAAAACCCTTTCTCATTGTTTGCACCCTAAGCCTTGAATGGTGCATTCAGTTTGGCCCAGTGGGCTGGGAGCAAGACCAGACCAGTGTCGGCCGGAGCTGTCACTGCAGGTATCCGCTGCTCCTGGCTCCAGTACTGATGTGTGTTCACTGGTCTCAGGCCGCTGCGCTGTGTGCGGCCTGTTCCTGCGACCTGGGCTCAGTCGCTGAGTGACCCCTGAGCAGCTTGGTAGCCTGGGCTGTGAGTGTGTGCCCAGTCGGCCCTGGTGGCTTTCCCACGTCTCACCTGGTTAGGAGGTGGATTCCTTCCGGTGGTGGTGCTGAGGGCTGGGCTGGGGTCACCTCCCCTGGCTTGGTTTTGCAGGCTTGCTGGGGTGCTAGCCACTTGCTGAGTGGGGGTCGTGCCCTTCTGTCTGGCCCTCTGCCACTGCCCATCTTGGCCGGGGTGTGGGTTGGAGGGGCAGCACTGCCTGATCTGTAGGAAGCTGCCGAAGCCCTCCTCCCCCGCGCTGGCTTATCTGGCTCCTCTGAAGGCTCAGCTGCCCGCGCTGAGGTCTCTGACTCACACAGAAGTTGGAGACTGTTAAGCAGCAGGTGGTGAATAAACAAATAAACACAGCCGGCCACAAGCTCCCGGCTTTCTGCTCATCGGCACTCCAGAAGTTCCTTGGTGCGTGCGTGCATGCGTGAAAATACTTGTAACAAAAATAACTTTCCCAAGGGAGGGACGCTCAGGGCAGTGACTGCCTTGATGCCCTAAAGCGGTTCAAACCATTGAGGGCAATTTCTGTCAAATAAAAGCATTACGTTTTTGTCCTCATGCACCTTATCCACTGGACCTGGTGTGACGTAACTCCTGGCTCTTCCTCCAAGTTAGATTAGCCAGGAAAGGTAGACTGAGTCAATTTAGCACACTGAGGCGGCCACAGCAGAGCAACTGAAGATACTCACAAAGGAGGGCTTCCAGAAGTGCTTCAGAAAGTGGCAAGAAAGACAGGACGGTGCGTTTGAACTAAGGGAAACTATTCTAAGGGAGATTAGCGACAATGCTTCTTTTGCTGTAAAAGCTTTAAAAATCTATTTAAAGACGCACCATGTTTTGACCTCACTTTGTATATCCACTTGCTTTCTGGCTGTGTGATCTAGGGGAAGTCACTCAGGTTCTCTGGGCATTTGTTTCCTCCCTCAGGAAGTTGATTATTATGTAAATTAGATAACCTGCCATGGGAAACCTGGCCGGTCCCACCTGGCCAGTCGTAGGTCCCAATTCGGGCATGACACGTAAGAAGCCGTGAGTCCAGCTCAGCTGGCACATCGTCAGCCCCGTGAGGCAGGCTGGCTTGGGGCCCTTCCTGTTTCCAAGGGTAGAGACGGCCAGCAGCCTGTGGGGCTGTGGTGGGCTCAGACTCTTCCTCCCTGGACGGGTTGGTGGGCCAGGTCTTGTGACACTTGCATGCTGTTGAGAGGACAAATGAGTCACCTCTGGGAAAGTCCCCGAGAGAGAGCTGGCTTGTGTCCCATCCCTGGAGAGGCTGAGAAGGAATCAGAGCTGAGCCGGGGCTGACAGTCCCTTGGGGTGGAGCCTGGGAGGCCTGGGGAGGCCGCCTCCGCTGTGCTCCTGTGGCCGGGCCACCTTGCCTGCACTCAGGTGAAGCTGCATCTTCAACCCGGCGGGACCAGGGGCCCTGGCTGGCTTTCATACTAGCTCTGGGGTCACTGCGATGCTCTGAGCTGTCCGGTTCCTTCTGCCCCGCACTGTCTGTCAGAGTCTCTGGAGTCCAGAATTCTCTGTGGAGTTGTGGGGCAGTTTCTCTGCTTAATGTGTATGATCTGAATCTGAAAACACAAAACAAGAAGCCACAAAGAGGTCATTTAGCCAATGCTTCATCTCGCCCTCACTTGCTAAGGATGTGGCTTACTTCGGATTATTGCCTTTGAAGAAATTAAAAAATAGAGATAAAGTGGGAGGTGTGTGGGCCCTGCTGTCCTTCCCTTCAGAGAAGCACCTGTCCTGAGTGCAGAGTGGACTCGGTCCTTACAGTTCGGTTTCAGTCTGTTTGGAGGCTGTGCAGGGCCAGGCTGCTGTGAGTTCTAACAGTCCTTGGGCAGGGGGCAGTGTCGCAGGCACCTGCAGGTCTTTTCATTTGGGGACAGTGCCGTGTGTGTTTGGGGCTGTTCCCAGGGCTTTGCTGCTGAGGCTGGAGCTGGGGTAAACCTCCAGATGCATGTCTGGGGGTGTCCCTGGGCACACAGGGCACACACACAGCAGTCTTCCCAGAGGCTGCCACATGGCTCTCTTGCTGGAACTGTGGGCCTCCTGGGAACTTCTGCAGGGCAGGGTGGGGGTGCCTGGCACAGCTATGGGCTCAGGGTGGGCTTGAGCAGGGTGCATTCTGGGGAGGGTCCAGGGTCAGGGTGGGGAAGGAGGGAGTCGCACGCAGAGTCCCTCTACAGGAGCAGCACTTGGTCAGCAGAGAGGGCCAGCGGGCAGGCATTGGTGCTGAAATGATGTGATGAATGGCCCTGGGAGGTGTCCAGACCTGGCTGAATGTCACCAAGCTGGGCACGAAGGTCCCTCATGGCATTGCAGGGACCTGAATGGAGAGCTGAACGTTCCGGGTGACGAGCAAAGGAGGATGCTGGGTTGTGAGAAGAGCCTGCTGGGTAGACTCTGGCCACAGCCCTTCCTGGGAGGAGGGGCAGGCCAGAGAGTCACTGTGACCATATTCAGAGCCATCTTGGCCAGGAATGGAAACTTGCAGCAAAGCCTACAGCTTCAGAACATTTGAAAGGATGAGGACCGAGATGCCCACTGTGGCCCGGCAGGACCCCAGAGCAGTGGCAGCAGGACCGTCTGTGGAAGGTCAGGAGAGGAGACTGCTGCAGTGGAGTCTGGTGCTGCGGAGAGTGGGAAGACACGTGAGAACAAGGGGAGACTGAACAGAGTTTGACTGCTAAGATATGATGAGAAATGGAAAATTTGGTTTGATAATGGGAAAGTAATTGTGTGCATACTCTGTCATAATTTTCTTCTTAACACTTCCCCCAATGATACCATATAATTAATGCAAAGTCTAGAAAAGATTTAGAATGCATAGAAATTGGATTGATGGATGGGAAAAAGTCCCATAGTCCGCCCCTGGCAGCAAACTGTTAACTTCTGCTCTAGAAACAGTGGTAGCTACCACTCGGTGACCAGCTCAGCCTGGTCCGCCCGCGTGTTTTCTTGGCTTTAGCACTTCATTGGCTCTTGCCAGGGTCTCTTCAGCCCTTGCCACACGGGTACTGTGGATCCCACCTGCAGTTCCATGAAACCGTGCAGGTCCCAGCATTCCGACAGCTCCTGCAGCGTTCGCAGCGTGGTCCTTGCTCATACGGCTGCGTGCGGGTACTGTGGGAGCCCAGGAGACCAGACGCCCTGCGTTCTGCCCTCGAGTCGACAGCTCGGCTTGGGTGTGGACGCGGGGCATTTCAGGTGTGGGCAGGAGTCTCCGGCGTCTCGGCCATCGCTGCTGCTGTGATTGGACAGCAGAGGCCTGAGAATGTGCTCGCTCTGATGGGCTGTCTGCTTCTGCAGTTTGGTCCCCAAGGCGAGCTGCCAGTCCCCTCTGCCCCTGCCTTCCTGTGCAGAGCCCTCAAAGCCACCACCGCTCCAGGACAGCTCTGTGCTTCTCGCTGAGGAGGGTGCGGACGGCGAAGGTAGTGGTGCCAGTGCCCATCATTCCGAGGCCTGCGTTTTTCCCTGGATTCTGTGGACCTTCAGAAAACCCACATGGCAGCTGGCCTCTGAGATAGGAACCCCATTTTCCAGGGAGTACACCGGGGTGTTCAGCAGCTCATGCTTACCAAGCACCTAGGTCCAGGGAAGGCGCAGGCCCTCTTGCGGGCAGGACCAGCTCCAGTTCGGTGTAAATGGAAATGCAGGCTCCTTGTGCAAAAATGACTGTAAAGATTTTGAGATGGTGACCACTGGGCGTTAGCCCGAGCCCAGGCCTTCTGAGCTGTGGCTCCGTGCCAGCCCCGTTGTCTGCCGGGGAAGCCAGCCTGCAGCAGGCCTGGACCAAAGGCCTCGTATCTGCCAGGTCTGAGCATCCTGGGCTCGGCTGTACTGGGGTCAGCTGCTGTGGGTTCTCGGGGTTGCCTGCCTTCTAGGGGAGCAGTTCCCATGCATGGGTGTTCAGGTGGACGCATAGGGGTCCATGACTTCGCGCTGTTTGGGGGGCGGGGCTGAGGGCAGTGCTCGAGCGTGCGACCCTCTCCTGCTCCGACATGCACAGCTGGATGGCATCAGCGCAGGCTTCTCCCCTGCCCTTTTGTGGACTGAACCTCACTCACGGTCTCTCCAGGGTGGTGATTGGTTTAGTGCTGTAGACCCCGTGTGGTTCCCAGCTGACGTCCAGGGAGCCCCACCTGGAGAAGTGTTTCCTGCAGTCCTAGAGCGCTGGCCACTCTTACCTGACGCACCATCAAATTCTTGCAACACACGCACCCTCGTTCGCTGTCTCTCCATTCAGGTGATATTTGCTGAGCTCCTGAGTGCCGGGCCGTGTGCTGAGAGGGCTGCAGCCATTCTGCGGGCTTTGTGGCTTTGCTCTCCCCGTCTTTACTGGCTGCGTCTCATGTAATTGCTGTAACGATCGTAGCAATCCTGTGAGGGGCTTATTGTCTCCTCTGCTTGGTGGGTGAGGGAACTGAGGTTCAGGCAGCCCCCACTCTGGATTGACCTGACATCATCATCTGGATCCTCTCTGTTACATCCGAGCGAGTGCAGTGGCTTCGGGGGACTAAGGGGGCTGCCTGGGGTGAACCCTGGCTCTGCCATTTGAAGATGTGGCCAAGCAAGTAACTGGCCTCGGTTTCCCACTTGTAAGAGGGGGTTATTATAGTCCGTCTGTGTGGCAGGCTGGGGAGTGTCGGTGAGATGGAGTTAGCATGGTGCCAAGTGTTCAATGCAGCCGACACTTTTCAGGTGCCCTCACCGCGACTCCGAGGGACAGGAGGTTGCACACAGTCGCATGGTTCGCTTGTGGCAGCTCCTTTCCCCAGTGTGTTTTCCTGGAAGGATACTCATGGTCATGCGCTTGTTTTCATGGGTCCCTTGTCCTTGTTCCTGTGGGTCCGTTTGCCCTCGATGGTAACCAGAGGGAACCTTGTGAGCCAGAGCAAGATGAGAAACAATGCCTGGCTGCTGTTTGCAGAGTTAATTAAGCTGTTCCTGGGGTTTTGTCTGCCCTCTACTTAGCACCCAAATAAATCCTCCAAATGGCTGGGAGGTTTCCAGGTGACATTGCATTTTGAAATCAGATAGCGCTAGCAGTTTGTATCTTCCTGGATGATTAATGTTCGAATAGCCAGAAATATCACGGTAAAGGGAAAACGGGGGGATTCAGGCTGAGCAGATCGCGCCCCTGTGGTGTGATGGGTGGGCGAGAGAGCCTAAAAGACTCTCAGCTTCTGATGTGCTCTGCTGTCCTCTGCTCGCGGGTGTGGGCAGAGCGGGTGAAGGGCAGGTTCCGTTCCGTTGCCTGGAGAAACCTGTGCCTTTCGAATGCCGGTATGGTCTGATGTTTGAGTGGTTTCTATGGTTTCTGGCAAATGTCAAGGTCATGAGCATAATGGTTGAGGGCTCCGGTGTGCAGGCATTGATGGTCAGATTCTGGTGTAATTCTTACTATTTATTAAAGCCCACTACATGGAAGGATTTAAATAATTCTTCTGACAATACCAAGAGTTTCATGCTGTATCTTCACGCCACAGGTATGAAATCAGAAGGTTTAGACTCCCACCTGGTGAGGATTAGCAGCAGGGATTCCATGCTTCCCTGGGACTCTTGAGCACATGTTTGCAGGTTGCCACTTCCAGCCCTAGAAATGTCAAAATTCAGTGCAGTCAGTGGCAGGGCCGTGGTTGCAGATGGACGGCAGCTGGCACTCTGGCCCTGAGGGGGCTGAGTCCTTGTGCCTGGTGGAAGTGACAGGAGCCTGCTGTGTTTACAGTCCCTGCAGGGTCTCCGGAAGTCATAACCTCAGCTGCCAGTACTCTGGAGGACGACAGGAAGTCATCGGGCAGCGCTGTTGGCCCACTGGGTGGACACGGAGAGGGACGTGGGTGGCGGGAAGGAGGAAGCCCACTGCACACAGTTCAGGCTTGTTGTCAGGGGATCACTGGCCGCCACACTGGACTCCGGTGAACAGATTTGGGGGTTGCAGAGAAGATGATGTGAAATCTTTGTATTTTTTCACGAAGTCCTCAGCATTTAAAAGGGCAGTCCCCTCACTGATTGTGAACTTCAGGGTTTCCAAACGGGATTTTATGGAGGGGCTATTTGGGCAGGAGCGAGGGAAGGGCGGTCCCAGAAGAAAAGGAAAAGTGTGCATTCCCTGCCCAGCGCCTTCCTGATTAGGGCTCCCTGGACCTGGGAACAAGGGGCTCATTCACTCGGCGGCGGGCGCGGGGCCTCCCGTCTGCCGCTGAGCTGGGAGCCTCCCGCCCGTGACTCAGGAGGACATTCCATCGCAGTGAGGCTGCGCCTGGCCTGCTCCGGCCTCCTCTTCTGGCTACCTCAGCTATTTGGAATTCGCCTGTTTCTCCTGCTTTTCTTTTTGTGTGTGGTAGATTGAGGAGAACACGTGGTCCAACTCCATTAAAAAAAGGAAAAAAGAACACAAATGTCTTTTGGACACAGCCATTTGACGTGTTCCGGGCTTCCCGTTTCAAGGTCGAGGGCTTTGATCTGACGATTTGTGCCGGAGTGGGCCCGTCTGCCCTTCATATTCCGGCCTTGACCGCTGTGATTCTGGGATCCCATCTTCTGGGGCTCTGCTGTGGGTAAGAGCATGGGCAAAGCTCCTAGAGGGGACACGGCCCAGGCGCTGAAGCCGGAGGTCAGGCTGATGCCACACTCTGCCTCTTCCTTTTCCCACCCCCACTAATCTTGGCCGTGAGCCCAGCTGCAGTCCACTGTGCCCCATCTGATTGCCCTGGCCGTTTGTTGCCCTGTCTCTTTTTGGATGCAGGGCCTTGTTAAGTTGCCTGGACTAGGTTGGAAGCTGTGATCCCCTTGTCTCAGCCCCCTGGGTAGCTGGGGTTGTAGGAGTGCAGCCCTGCACCCTGCTTTGCCCTGTCCTCTTAGCTTGTGGACGTTTCGCCCTCTTCTCCCCGACAGCAGTTGCCTCGGTGGCTCTGTCTGATCCCTGACTTGTGAGCATTTCTGGCAGAGCCCTGGTTCTGGGCTCAGGTTATGTTCATGAAGGAGGGAAGGGCTCTCCGGGGGCTGGCGGGGATTTAAACAGCGAGGGAGATGGGATCCTGCGGGCCACTCGCCGCTGCTGTCAGTTGGCCGCTGTTTGCAGTTCAGAGTTTCTGTGAGTGGAAGCCGCTGCCTGCCATGTTCTGGGGGAAATTCCTGGAAAGGCTCGCTTGCCCTCTTCACATCAGATGCAATAGCAGGAGGACGCCCTGAAGCAGCGCCCAGGGCTGCCTCCTGAGGAGAGGATACCTGGGCTGGGATTTGTAAGCTCCTGGCTTGCTAGTGTGGGAACCCAGATGGCTGCTTCTTCAAGCCTCAGCTCCCCCAGCTGCACAATGGGAGCGACAGTAGTGCTCACCCTGGACTACTTCAAGGGCAGCGGAGAGGGCATTGCAGGCTGCTGAGCACGCGTGGGGAGCTCTTTGGGGTGGACCAAGGGCAGCTGTTTTCTTTGATGGACTGGACCTTAAGGGTCACTGTGCTCTGCTGGTAGGCAGGGTCAGTGCTGTCCTACTGGCATGGTGACGGGTAGGGTGGAGCAAAGGTGGTGGCCGGACGTGGGGCAGTGGGACAGAGGGAGCCATGACTGTCCTTCTGGAGGCAGTGACCAGCCCACTGGAGAGGAGGCACCTAAAGAAAACACTGGACTGGATTTTGGAAGCCGAGAGAAGCGGGCACTTGGTGCTGTTTCTCTGACGGGATATTTGTGAGATTCGAGGTGCAGTGGTGATGGTTTTCTAGTGGATGGGGCAGCTGGGCGTCTCTGCACTCCACACCCATCCTTGGCTGCCGTCTGGGCGGCTCTGCTCCCTGAGCTGGAGGAGCAGTGAGTGGGGTGTGGAGGCAGGAAGACGGTCTCCAGGACTACGGGGGGCACCGTGGTGAGGGAAGGCGTGGGGTCGTAGCAGCTGCTTGAGGAGGGGCGCCCTGGAAACTGCATCTTGTTCCTTTGCAAACTGAGCAGATTTAGAACCCCGCTGCACTGCTGGGCCTCTGAGCCCGGGCGCCCTCACCTGCAGACTGGGCTGGGGCGCGCAGCCTCTCTCCTGTGGGCAGTGCGAGCTCCTGGCCTCAAGGGGTCCTGTGTGTGGGAGGCTGACACAGAAGGCTGACCTCCCTCCTCACCTCCCAGCCGTCTTCTTTTCCCGATAGCTCTCCATCCCATGGACAAAGCACAAAACCTGCATTTGGCAGTTAAATTAAATGGCTTCTCGAGGATGCTAATTAGATTAGTAACTAATAATCATATCTGGCATTCATTTAGTGCTTATTAACCCCTGGGCCATCAAAATTAGGTCTCATCTGCTATGTAATTTAATTCCTGTAATAATCCTAGGAAATAGTGTTGTAATTAGCACCATTTTGCCAGTGAGAAAACTAGAAGATCAGCGAGGCTGAGTGCTGTGTCAGAGGTCACACAGCCCGGCACCAGTGACCTGGCTCTGGAGGACGTGCTGTCGGGCCCTGTGTGAGCCTGCCAGGACGGGGTGGGGGAGTGCATGGTTGTGACGTGTCATTTGCATGGGGTCCAGGTGGCAGAAGTCTTTGTAAGGCTGTTCTGCACCTGAAGGTTGGGGCCCGAGCTTGTTTGGAGAAGCTGGGGAAGGGATGGGAAGGGATAGGGGTGCAGGCTTTGCCTCAGTTCCCGGCGATTTGTCAGTGGCAGTGGCTGGGGGGTCCAGACCCATGACACTCATCTCCTCTCCCTGTGGCCCTGGAGCACCTCAGGGCCCGCAGGAGGCGGGGCAGGTGGCACTGCAGCCCCGGTGGCCTCTGTTGCACCTGGGCCTGCGGCGGTTGGGCTGACCCAGCCGGGACGGACAGCCCTGGACATGCGCCGGCGATGCAGTGGGTGGCCATGCTCCTGTGTGTGCTGCCTGCCCGGCTGCTGTGCTCACCTGGCCCCGCAGAGGTGCCATGGGTCCAGCCATGAATGGAAGCCGCCATGCTGGTCACTGGGAAGTGAGGCTGGAGGTCCTTGGGGACAGTGACCACAAGGACACAGGCTGCTGTGCCCTGTGTCCCTGGTTTCAGATGAGGAAGGTGAGACCTTGCAAGGGTGAGGAGCCCAGCAAAGCCTGGTGTGCCGCCAGCCGTGTGCAGCGGCACCATCCCGCCCCGTGCCCTCCGGCTCCTCATGCTGCCTGGGCCACCCCGAGCATCTTCTGCCATGCCCAGGGGCCAGCACTGTGGGGGACATCCTGACCCCTTTGGGCCTCAGGCCCCTCCTATCTTAGGTGAGGCAAGGGCAGACCAAACAGCTTTTTGTTCTGCGAATTGTTTTAACTGAAACTGACCGCAGCGAGGGAGCTGGTGGGGCTTGGTCCTCTGGATAAAGAGTGGGTGCGGTTCTGGGAGGGCGGTCGGTGCAGTGCGTGGGGCGGGCAGACAGGGGAGCCCTCTGTGGGTGGAGCCCTGGACTGTAGTGACCCCATTAGGCGAACCTTTGGGTGCTCTTTCACTGAGAGGACATTCGTTTCCCCAGATTCCGTGTATTATCCCACAGCTCAAGCCTTGGGAGCTGGCTTTCAGACCACTGTGTAGAAGCTGCTGCTGGACGCCCAGCAGCGTAGGAAGGAGGCTGTTTGTTCTGCTGACAGTTGCGTAGTGACAGATAGGTAGATTCTTGAGTGCTGCCCACACATCTTCCAAGTGGTCTGTGTGTGTTAACTCATGAACTACACTCAGTACCTTCCGAGATGGGTACTGCAGTCACCGCTGCCATTTTTCAGATGGGGAGACGGAGGCTCAGAGGTGTTAAATAATCTTCCTGAGACCTTTCAGCAAGTAAGTGGCAGAAGTGGGGCTGGGTCCCAGAGCTTTCTGCCCAGAAGGCGGCAGGCTTTCTGTGTGCTGTCACATCTCTGTTGTCCTTTGCCGTCCTAGTGGAGAAGTTGGATTGTCTTCCTCGCGACAGGTGGAGAAAGACGGACTCTGAGTGGTTAAGGAATTTGCTGGAGATGATGAGCACTGGCACTGAGTTGGAGCCCTAAATATTGGGTGACTGTTATATACCCCCGGTCTGCAGCCTTGCGGACAGTGAGACTCGGGCCACACCCTGTCACTCGTTTGTTAGCTGTCCGGTCCCGGTGTCCCCGTGGGCCTGGGCCTTCTGCTTCTCTGTCCTCATGAGGATTTCTACAGTGTCCTTGTCAGGGTCAAGCTCAGCGTCCACTCTGTGTCTGCTCCCAGCACCTGGAAGTCAAAGCAGGGTCCCCTTAACATCTGGCCACATCTGGTGAGCGGGGTGCAGTGTCCCCCAAGACTGCAGAGTTCGAGGTTAATGCCAAACACAGTGGCTGCAGCCTCGTTGGTGATGGGGGGAGAGCAGTTAAATCTGAGACCCCGTGGAGACACTGCACCTTGGGTAGGTCCAGGGTGCCCATGGGTGGTCTGCATTCCTTGCCAGGTGCTGGCAGACCCTGCCACGCAAAGCTCTGCAGTCCAGACCCACTTCCACCCCACTGTGAGCATTTCCTCCTCCCTGGCTGCTAGGGAAATGGGAAACAGCTGGTCATGCAGTCCTTGAAAACACCTAGCCAGGCAGGCTGTCAAGATCTAAGCGGTATTAAGTCCCCGACAGGCTTTGTTTGAACGTGCATCTTGCTCTCATGACCCCCAGAGCCTGCAGCCTTTTCTAGAGAAGGACTGGCGTGCGTGAGGGCTTTGTCCACCTGGCCACGTGTTGCAGTCTGTGGCTCAGGGCCTCACAGTACCTGCATCTCCGTGGCTCCTGCTGTCCCTTGGTGAGGAAACTGGAGGCTGCCTTTGCTTTTGCCGAACCCTTGCCCAGCACTCCCTTAGGCACAAAAGCCCAAACAAATGGAAGAGGTAGAGGAATGCACTTGGTCTGGGATGGAGTGCAGGTGTCTGACACGCACAGGAAAGGAAGATGCTTGCCATCACTGGTTGTTAGGGAGTTGCAAACTAGAACCGAGAGATCTGGCTTCCTGTGTCCCCACTAGCATGACTGTGATCAACGTCTGAAAGCCAAAGCAGAAGAAATGCGTTGGTGAGGCTGTGGGAAAGTCGGAGCTCTGGTCCTGGCTGGTGGGCATGTACAGTGTGCGCCTCACGGAAGAGAGTTTGATGGTTCCTCAAGGTAGTAGGAAATGGGCATGTGACTTTGCTTTCTGCTTATGACTGTATATTCGAGGGAATTAAGAGCTTAGGTCTGTGCAGAAACATGTACACGTTGGCAGCTGCAGGCTTCACGGCAGCCAGCAAACTGAAACAAGCCCTTGTCTGGTGTCTGTTGACGGCAGGGAGGGTGAATGTCTCTCAGCCAGCCGTGAGAAGGACAGAAGCACCAGGACCTACGATGCACGGGAGAACCTGGAGAGCCCCGGGCTGTGCGAAAGAAGCCGGACTCAGAAGCTCACGTGTGCTTCCACTTCCTTGAGCTGTCCACAGTTGTTAACTCTATGCAAACAGAAAGCCAGTTGGTGGTTGTAGAGGGCGGGGATAAGGAATAATTGCTTAATGGATACAGGGTTTTATTTTGGGGCAGTGGGCATGTTGCAGAGCTAGACAGAGGTGCTGGTTGTACAGTACTATGGATGCACTAAAAATACCACAGAATCACATACCTTCAGATGGTTAATTTGATGTCATGTAAAGCAAATAGCAGTGGAATCATAGGTCCCTGGGGCACAAAGAGGAAATGAGGTGTACGCCATGCACCTTAGACACTGGCATTTAACCCCTCTGGATCTGTCGAGAAGGTATGGGCCTCTTAGTCCCACTTCACAGATGGGAAAGTTGAGGCTCGGTTAGCACTTTACAGCTTAGAGTGGCTTTGCTGGAGTGGACCCAGGGTTGGTCTGACTCTGAGACCTACTTCACTCAGCTTTTCTAGAGTTTTCAGCTTGCGGCTCAGACTACTCCGGCTTTGCTTTGCTTTGCGTCTTTGCTTGCGTTGAGAACACTCCTAAGCACCCAGGGTGTAACACCTGATACCTGATACCTGAGAGTCCAGCTCAGGGTCCTTTTGTGTGGTGCTTTCCCGGAGCTTTCTACGTGTCCCAGTCCTCAGTGGCCCATTCCACCTTGGCTACCTGAGAGACAGAAGACGGAATCACTGTTGTGTGATCGCGGATGGTCTCTTCCACCTTCAGTGCCTCAGTTTCCCTCGATGTGCAGAGGGGGAGCATAAGAACACTCCTGGCGTCTTCCCCAGGGTGGTTATGGGGATCGTGTGCATCTGTATCCAGCCGAGAGCCTGGGTTCTGGAAGAGCACCGTGTGTGTGTGGCTGGTGAGCACGGTGGTTCGCAGATGAGCTTGCCTCAAATCAAGTTCTGGCTGCCTGCGGACTCAGCAGAGAGCAGGTCCGACTCCAGGATCTGGGCCAGTGGTCTGTGCTCACCGCTCTGCCGTGATTTGCTGCATGCACAAGTGGACGAGTGAGCAGCAGGCAGTCGACCATCTGAATTGTGGGCTTGGTCAGGGATCAGAGGAGATTACTATCCTTTGTGTGTGCTCAGCCCAGAACCAAGGGCACAGCAGGCTGTCAGGAAATAGTTGTGGAATGATGTGTCTGTATTTTCATAACCAAGGCGGAGACAGTGAATTCATTGGGATTTGGGCTGCGTTTTCTCATAGCAGAAGTTACTCCAGGAAGCCAGGAGAGAGCGTATCCCAGGCTCCACCCTGCTGAGGTGTGTGATCCCGGGCACAAGCAGAGGGGCCTGGCACTCCTGGGGGGAGGCTGTGAGCTGCTGCTTGAGCTTGGCCTGTGGAGACCAGAGCCCTGCACTCCTCCCTCCCTGGAGCCCTCTCCCGCGTTCCTCCCTTCTTCAGGAGCATTTCGCAGAAGCCTCTGGGCTCCTGTGCACGCACAGGGAGTGTGAATCTCACTCCGGTTCTGACGGTGGCGTGGATTCCTCTGACTGTCAGCAGCCCTGGGTGTCACTGTGGAGTCCGTCCCCTTCAGTCTGAATGTGGACAAGGTTTTCTCTTCTACAATATAAGAAGTGCAGATGAGATTTAGAGGTTTTCCAGTGCTCCTTTTGGCCCCAAAATCCCATGGTCAGGGCATCAAGAGTTGGCATATTTGACCTCCCTCATTGCAATCCTCTCGTCTTTTTTCCCTTTTCTACCTGTACCTACATCCATTTACCTGCCTGTCTTTGTGCCAAGCTACCCACGCACTCATCTGTGCTTCCTTTCATGCATCTGCCCACCCACCCGTCCGTCAGTGCAGCCACACACCCACCCATCTGTCCGCCCATCCGCCCTTCTGCCTGTCCACACACCTACCCAATCACCTACCTCCTTCTGTTAACCAGCCCTTTTACCGTCAGGCTTGTGCTCAGACCTGAAGACACAGAGGAGACAGAGCCTGGCCTCCCGGGCTTGGGCTCACAGTCAAAATCAAATGTCCTGAGTGCTGTGATTCAGAGAGGTGCAGGCTGCTCTGCTGGCCACAGAGGAGGCCACTGACCTCTCCAGATCCCTCTAATGAGGACACAGCCTGCTGTCTGTGGGGACTCCAGGACAGGGGAACAGTGGCAGTGGCCTCGAGCGGCCTCTTTGAGCCACAGGAATCTATGATGTGGAGTTTTCAATTGCCGGCTTTGCTTCGGGAAGAGAGAGAGGGGGAAGGAACAGAGGAACCGGTTTCGCTCCTGTGCATTTAGCTTGTGGTGTCAGACCTCTGCTTCCTGGGGCTGCGGGCCGTGTGTGGGAGGCGGGCCGCGGTGGCTTGGCTGGCCTGGGCTCCTGCAGCCGGCGTGGGGACGAGGTCTGTTGGCAGAGGCCGCCCTGTGCAGTGTGGCAGCTGGCCCGGACAGACCTCCTCTCTGTCGGGTCCGTCAGCGTCCGGGGGCCCGGGGCAGAGTGGAGCCTGTGTTTCCGATCCTCTCGCTGTCCTGCGGGGTGAGGCGGCTCGGGGATTCTGAGGGTGACGTTGGTGCGGGCCCCTCCACCCTGTCCCCCACAAAAGCGTGGACAAAGCGGTGTTTCTAATAAGCAGCCTCTGCTTCCCCTTGGCGGATGAAAGGCTGCGCAGGAGTGGGTAATTTGGGGTTTTCGCGATGAAAGCGTTGACATTTGTGCCCAGACGTCGTGCGCGCTGCAGTGCTGCCTTTCATCTCTGCTATCAAAGCCCGGCTGTCCTTGGTGTGCCTCGGGGCGGCCAGTGCCACCGGAATTGGCACGGGCCAATGGTAAAATGGAGAGGAAATGGTGGCGTGGCCCTGGGCGGCGGTGGAGGGAGGCGCGGGGGTGGCAGCGGTGAGGCTGGCCGCCTGGTGGAGGGGCTCCCCTGGGTGGGCCTTCATGGCCCCCGGCAGGCCGAGCCCTGGAGTTGGGTGGTGCTGGCTTCTCGCTGAGCGAGGCAGGCGTCTCTTAGCCTCTCTGCTCTCCGTCCTCACTTGTCAGTGAGGGTAACGGGATAGCGTCAGCCCGGGAGTCCTCAGCCGCGCTCCCTGGCTCTGTGGTAATTGGTGACCTTGACCTGCGGCCCCATGCGGGCACTGGAGAACGGGGTAGGGCTTGCGTTATTCGTGCGTTTCTCACTTGGTGCCCATGTGCAGTCGGCTTCTCCCGAGGGGCTGGGAGGCGGCTGGATGCCAAGGGGTGCAAAGAGCGGGTTGGTCGCTCGCTCCGGTCCCTGAGCAGCCTGGGTCGCACGGCCTTTCCCGGCTGTGTGCGCACACCCACCACAGTGCCGGTGCTGGACTGAGTACCCACTGAAGCAGCCTGTTCACACAGCCCCGGGACACCTCTCCAGGCTGGTCACACGGCCCAGGGACACTCCCCCAAAAGATGGGCCCGTGGGTCCAGGGTTCTTCCTGCTGCTGAAATGGGGCCCCCGTCCCCGCCGTCCACGTCATCACCCACACGAGGCCACGCGGTGACTGCAGACGAGGTGCGGGCCCTCTTGTTGGGGCTGCCCATGGGGTGCCAGGACCTACCTGGCCTCTACCTCCGGAATCTCGGGCAGTAAGGCCGAGGATGACTTTGGTCGGGTTCTTTGTCGGTGCCGCCTGCCGCGGGCCTGGGGTGTGTGCGTCCTAGCAGTCACAGCCCGAGGAACCATGAGCTCGCCGTGCCCCTCCTCGATGCTGATTGTTTCGAGAGACAAAGGGCTGACTTCTGCTCTCTGTGCGGGAGAGAGCCAGGTGACGCACTTCCTCTTCTCAGCCCTCCTGCCGGGGAAGAAGTTACTCGCAGCGCCTCACTGTCAGCCAGCCTGGGCTCCGGGAGGGGCCTGGGGTGTGTTTCTTCCCATTTCTGGAGTTGTGTGTTGTGTCTCACATATGCCCTCTAGTCTGAGGGTCTGTCCCCCCTCTGCTGGTCCCTGCGGCATGGTGTAGCGGAAAGGAGGGTGGGCTGTCTCATTTCCATGCCCCTTGGAAGACCTCTGGCCTCTTTTTGGGGTCTCCCGCCATGCTCTCACCCCTTGTCCACCATCCAGCAGCGCGGGCCTTCTGGGGGCTGGGGATGGTCAGGGTAGGAGAGCCCCCAGCCTTCCCTGTGGTCCCGGGCCCATGTCCAGGCCTTCTCCCCTCTGCTGCCACCGGCATCAGCACGGCGGGGTCCCCGGGCCTCACCTGTTTGCTCGGAGGCAGGGGCGGGCAGGTCACACTTCCCGGCACGTCTTTAGACGGGGTCAGATCCAAGCCCTCGGCCCACTCCCCTGGCCTTCCCTCTGTCCCGGCCCCGGCAGCAGGTCGTGTTCCGGTTCCTGAGCGGCTCCTGTGCGTCTGTGTCCCTGCAGGCCCAGATCACACGGGCCAGCAGAAGTCATGGTGTGGAAATGCGCACTCATAGACCCGGCACTGATGTGTAGCCCGCTCGCATCCGGCAGTCACCAGTCCCTTCCTGAAACACCTGTGTGATCACTGCAGGACAGCAGCAGCACGTAGCCACCCGTGGGGCCGTCTCCCCAGCTTCACGGGTGCTGCGTCTTCCCACCTCGAAGCGGCCTGGGGGAGCCCCTGGCCTCGCCCACAGTGCTGGGTTAAGAAGCCCAGCATTCCAGGTGTGATCCTGGTTCTACTTCTTACCAGCTGTGTGTCTTCGGGCAGGTTAATTAACCTGTCTTACCTTACAAAGTCCAACTAATGTTAGCACCTGTCCTTCAGGGTGATTACAGGCTTTGGCAGAGTTAACAGAGGGGAAAGCTCAGCGCAGAAGCTTCTGGCGTCTGGTGAACACTTATTAGTGTTAACTGTTAGTACCAAGGCTTGTTTCCACCCATTAGTTTGTGTGTTCGCCGTCCGTTAGTTGTGTTGGTAACTAAATATTCTACAAACCGTTGAAAATTGAGTTTAAGAGTTAAGAGTGATCCTGTGAGAATTAAGTTGAGTACTTTGGAAAGCGTGGATAATATTGATTTGCACAGAAGTTGCCACCAAATTATTTAGAAGCATAAAATAGGAAAAATGATAAAAACTGCAAGGAGTCTGTACCCTATGTGCTTTGCAGGGACCAGGTTTGGAACCCTCTAAAGAGGCTGAAAGCGGAGTGGGAGGGTGTGAGCCTGTAGTTCGAGCTACATGGGAGGCTGAGGCAAGGCCAGTCTCAAAGCGGGCCTGAGGACAGCCCTGCTCTTCAGCTGGTGACACATGTGCACCTATGACAGAATGTGTAGGTATCGGCACCTGTCGTGGTAGTCTGATTGTTACATGAAATGACATTGGTGAAGTTGAGTAATGTGTTTGTTCTGTCTAAGGCAGATAAATTACCCTGACAGTGGATTTTCCTGGGGTGGGAAGAGGCTTTTAGGGGCGGCCTTAGTTGCTATTCTTGTTGCTGAGACAGAATACCTGACACTCAAAGTGAAGGAGAAAGGTTTATTGGGCTCACGGTCTGTGGAGGTTCAGCCCATAGTCAGCCGGCTCCCAGGCAGTGCGGCTTGGCAGAGTGGGGTCACAGAGGAGAACCAGCCCATGGTAGGCAGAAGGCGGCAAAGCAGGCAAAGGACCGTGGCAGCTTCTTTCTGCCCCTTTTACTGTCCATCTAGGGCGCTGGAACGAGGGCAGTGTGAGACCTGTCTGGTTTAGTGAACGCTCACCTTAGCGTTCCCTCTAGCATCGCCCCATGAATCAGTCACACATTCTCGATTTGGTCACCTCCAAAAAGCCCCACCTCTGACCGCGTGAGGCTGCAAGGGGACATCTAGACATCGCCATCACAAGGTATCTGGGCCCTGCAGCCTTCAGAGGCCTCCTGTGTAACTGACGAGAGGGCGCAGTGAGAGGATGCAGGGTAGACGCCGACCCTGTCCTGGGCGACCTGGTGTGCAGTGGGGGAGCAAGCGTGATGTGCTTGCTTTTCCAGGGTGAGCAGCAGGAAGGGATCCCAAAGACTAGCAGACTGGTCAGCGGGGGGCCTGGGCCCTGGTAGTGGGACCAGCTTACAGCAGAGAAGAGAAGAGGCTTGCACGACACGTGGTCTCAGGAGAAACCGCGCAGCCCCAGAAGGCTACACAGAACCATCCTTCCAGGCCCCGAGGGGGAAGGGGGCTGTTGTGTTGGGCAAACTGTGTGCAGAGAGAGGCCGGGATGCCAGGGCGCTCCGCACAGCGCCTGACGGCTCAGCAGCCCTGAAAGTCACGGCTTCAGTTGGGACAAGCTTCGTTCTATGACTTCTGCACGTGCACAGTATGATTGGGTGATTATTGTAAGCACAGAGATGAAATACTCTTATCATTCCCTCATTCCTCTTTTCAAGATGAAGGCTCGCTGAGCAGGGCTGGAAGAAGTGACGCAGGACAGCCACGGTCATGACCAGGTAAGGGTAGAGCCGGGCGGCAGGTGTCGGCTGTCTGCTTTTCAAGCTAAGGCACCCCTCCACGCACACTGCGCCCCCACACGCCCAACTCGTTCTCCCCGCGCGAGCCTTAGTTTAGGTGGATTCACTGCCAGCTGTGTTTTCCCTAGGGTGACAAAGGCCTCCTCTGCCTCCTGCCTTCTGTGCCTGCCCCAGGTCTGGCTCCTGCTGCTGCCTCATCTGCACCTCTCTGGTGTGCGTCCCCCCATCTCCTCTGCGGCTTTTGGGGGATTTCCTGATGTGTCTGCTCACCGTGTGGCCGGGAATCCCTTGGGTACCCTCGGCTCTGCCACCCACACACGCACAGAAGAGAGGGCGGGCGGCAGGTGCAGACGTGGGCCCGGAGCCCAGGGCAGGGCCTCCTGACTTCATGCAGCTCGGGGCCATACTCTGCCTTTTTTCCAGGACCAGCCCGTGGGGTTCTGGGAGTGATGCTGGTGACCCGATCCCTCCGAGTTAGCGCTTCCGGAGTGGCCATCCCCAGAGGGACTGGTGCACTCACACGGCTGCGGGACACGTCAGCCAGCGCTCTCCCCTCACGCTTTCCCAGCGATACGGACACAGATGGGCGGTCCTTCTGTAGTTTGACAGGGACATGTCCTCACCTGTCTCATTCAATCCTATCGCGCGTCTCACTTTTGTCTCCATCTGGCTTCGTCTCGTTTCGTGTTTGGGTCGGTGAGGGTCGCAGGTGGGTGGAATTGCCCCAGGTCATAGTCCAGTGAGGTTTAGAGCTGAGCATCACCTTTATAACCACCGTCGGAATCGTGATACAGTGCTCCGTGCTTTAGAGTGCACGGCGCTCGATGCTCAGAAGCAATTCTGAATGCCGCTGGGGGGAGACTGAGTCAGGTAAATGCCAGAGGGATGAGGTTCATAGGCTGGGCTGTCCAGCAGTGCAGTGCTCTGGCCTGGACCTGTCAGGAGAGAGGCACGGGGGTCCTCTGAAGGTTACCCCCGCTCTGCGTGTGCGCTTGCTGCCCTGGCTTGGCCGCGCCCTCCTTGGCAGAGGGTCCCGTGAGGGAGGATGCCACCCGTGGGCTCCCTGATGGGGTCCTGCCCTCGGCACACTCAGAGCGGGGAAACGCTGGGCTTGGATGGGAACTAGGCGGGAGAGACTGAGCCAGGAGCCCCGTCCGCCCCGGTCACCCTCAGACTCCTGGTGTGCCTTGTGTGCCTCAGCTGCCACTTCAGCGTTTTCCTGCATCGGGCTTCCCAAGTACTGATTGAACATTAAACAAACAGTGACTGCTTTATAAATATTTAACTCCCACTGTTTGGGAATTGCTTGGGGCAGGAGACAAATAAGAGTTCCTGGCTGTCTGCTGCATCGCTCCTCTGCTGTGGCCCCGGACGGTGGGAGTCGGAGCTTTCGGGCGGGGAGCAGCCTGGCTTCTCACCTTACCCCTTCCTTTTTTTTCCCTCCCCGCTGGTATTGGGGATTGAACCAAGGGTCTTTGCATTGAGCTACATTCACAGCCCTTTTTTATTTGAAATTTTGAGATAAGATCTTGCTAAGTTGCCTAGGCTGGGGTCGAGTTTGTGATCCTCCTGTCTCGGCCTCCCAGAGTGCTGGGATTCCATTTTTGAGGTTCCCATGTAGCATCTGTGGCTCAGCCCCTTGCGCCTCACTGTGCTGGACAGGGTCCCGCCGGGTGGACCTGCCGCCTGTATCTGTCCACGGCCACCTGAGGACGTCAGAACCTCTCTGAGACATCAAGATGTGGGTGACCCAGTATCACTCCAGGAAGGTGGAAGAGCCTCAGCTGAGCAGGGAAGGATCTAGAAAGTCATCACAGAAGCACGTGGTAGCTGTTAAGCTTGTTCAGCACACAAACCCGGAGTACTTACTTACTTAGCACTAACCATACCAGGCGCTGCGCTGGGCGCCTCTACCAGCTCCTCAGCTGTGTGTGGCTGTGGCATCTCGGGGAATGAATGGTCCTAGCTTCTTCTCTGAGCTTTACCCTTTTTTTGGGCAAGAGAATGAGTCTGTGTTCTCAGTTGCTGTTTTTGATTTCAGACAGCCTCCTGCCAGCCACTGAGCTCTGTCTGGCTGCTTTCTCCCGGGCCTGCCTCCAGATGCAGACACCCCGAGCACTCGCTGGTGGGGACGAGGCGGCCAGGGAGTTGTTGAGCTCGGGCGGCAGAGCATGCAGGAAGGGCTGGGAGCCGGGGCCGCCCTCCTTCTCAGCCTCGCGGTGCTGACCGTTGCACCGTGACTCACTGGAGTGGACGCTGCTGAGGGCCTGCCAGGCCCGGGGGGTGGATGGACACACTCAGCCCCAGCTGCCTGAGCCCCCGTGCTCCTCCCCCAGGAGATAAGTCACATTCAGGAAGTTGCTCACCAGTGCCCCGGCCAAGGCTGACGCGGGGACAGCAAGTGGCCCCCTGCTTCAAACCCCAGGGACTCTGAGGTGCCTGTTGCGCTCCTGGGCTGCCCCGGGATTGGCTGGGTCGTCCCCGCTTGCTCCCGTGACACACACATCCAGGCCGCAGGCCCTCCCTGCTCTCCGGTCCACCTCGGTGCCCCCTGACCACGCTGCTTGCTTTTTCCATCGCTGCTCGGAGTGTGTGTGGGGGAAATAGGCGCTTCCTGGGTGGGCTGTCGCAGGCTTCGTTTTTATTTTTTTGATTTCCAGTGTTTTCAGGCTAATCAGGTGCAAGCCAGGGCCCGTGGTGATCACCGTCCCGGCCCGGCGCTCTTCCCCACCCGCGGGCCACCCTCTCTGCCTTTCCTCTTGAGCAGCCTTTCCCTGCTCCTATGACAGTGACCTCTGCCGCGGGCAGTCAGGGCCGGGGAGCTCTCGGGCCTTGGTGCCAAATGAGCACGGCTCTGACACTCGGCGGTGACTCGTGCCGATGCCTCCCCTGGACTTCTCCTTTGAAATCTGGACAGTGAGCGCTGCTGTGGGTATTGTAGTGCAGGGCCCAGCACAGTAGGTGCTGGGCCCACAGAGCCCAGGAAAGACCCGGACTCCCTCGGGCCTTCGTCTTATCAGCGGCTGGCTGTCTACATCTCGGCCCTTTCCTGCTCTCATTGCTTGTGTTCAGGTTGCACTTTCCTCCCGAGTTGTTCTTCCCTTTCTCTCTGACCTGTCAAAGCTCCCTTGAAGACAGTGTTCAAATGCCCCTGCCCTAGGAAGCCCTCCTGGTCACCTCTCGAGTGGGACCCACGCTCCCAGCATAGCCCCTCGCTGCAGGATCTGTGTGGCCTTCTTTACTGCCCCGCTGACTCCAAATGAGGCTGGATGGGGAGGACAGTGCTCTGGGCTCAAACAGATAGACCCTGAACTCTGGGCCCGCTCTCACTGACCGACTCAGCTTCCCTCGGTGTCCTCGGTAAGCCCTGCAGGCCGCCCCCACCCCCAGACACCCGGCAAACAGGCGGCTGCTCCTGCGGCAGTGTCAGCTGCGGGACTCAGCGGTTGGAAGAGCAAACACCCACAGAGCAAGCGCAGGGATTAAGTGAGCCCAGAGATAAACTATGTGTGAGCACGTAGCTGCAGGTTAGACGCTCTTCAAAGATGCGTGTGGCGGGGAGGTTTGCCTGCCTCCTCTGGCCGCCCAGTGAGGGGCAGGACCCATCTCCTGCCCCTGCCCGTGGAGTCTCTGCTCGTCCAAACGCTGGTCAGGCTCTGAACCCTCACCCACCCGCCACTTCCCTGTAAAATCGTTTCCGAGAGAACCCCGCAAAGTCAGCTTGGCAGAGATCCTCCCCGAGTAGCTAATCACCACTGTACCTGACCAGGTTCGCCACCGTTTGCCCACTCTTAGACAGTGTCAGGAAGAATCCCATTGGGCCAGTTAGGCCGGAATCCCCTGGGTGGCTGTCCTTGGGACTTTTCACTGCCTGCACCCCAAGCCTGCTCCCCACTGCCTATTGGTCCACCTTGCCTGCTATAATATTTGGAGTTGAGTCCGTCCTTGTGCCGTTGTAGAATCCCGTTACCGTGGTCCCTACACTTCGTGCGACAGCCTGAATAAAGTGCTTTACCCCACTTCATCAGATACCCGGGGTTCCTTTCTCTTCAGGGTCGCCTGCGTCTCCTCCTGCCAGAGCTTGGGTCCGGAGAGCTGAGTGGAGAGGGGGCCGGAAAGGACTGTGGTGCCTCTGCGAACAGGACCTCAGCTTGATGCCGGGGTACAGTCAGAGCAGAAGAGTTCGCTGCTCACCATCCTCTCCCGGCCTCTGCTCCCCACGGGGGCGCCTCAGGCGGGAGCTAGGTGACCAGTCAGTCTGGGCCTGTGCCTGCTCTGTCTCTGTGTTTGGCCCACCTCCTTCTCCCTTTGGAGGGACACAGCGCTGCTCAGGGCCTGGCCACCGCCGCGGCTGTGGAGAGGGCCCGAGAATAAGCCTGTGTCCGAGGCAGCCCTCCAAGCACAGCAGGGCTGGGCTGACCTTTAAATAGACGGGCTCCGGGCCACTCAGTTCCTGGAAGTTTGAAGAAAGTCGGCCTTTCAAGTGCTGGGGCTCCAACCTCAGGAAAGATCCCTGTGTTTGCGAAGGCCGTAATTTACTGCTGCCTCTGCTCTTCGTGAGATGTGGCCGTGCAGCCGCTGGGAGCCTGCATGCCAGGGTTAGGAGGGGAAAATCCTCAAGTATTTTAATATACCCCTACTTAGAAGCAAGATAAACATATGTATTGTATTTTGCGCCGGGCAGGGGTGGGGGCAAAGGAGAGGCCTGGCATCGCATGAAAGGTCTTTTTAAACCGAACTCTGAGAGTTTTCTTTCTTTCTTTTTATTTGTAAGCAGAGTTGGCCTGAATGACTGATGCCAGGACCCGCTCGGCTGTGTAGAAACTGTAGTCGCTCCCCAGACCGGCAGACTGCTGGGTCCCTCCCTAAGCCATAAACCACCCTCCACCGTCTTGCCTCACCCCATTAAAAACGATGAAGCGAGCCTTGTCATCGCCCCTGACTTAGATGGCTTTCCTTCCTCCGGGAAGCCTTCCCCCAACACTGGCTTTGCAGTTACGCGAAAGAAAAAAGTTCCTAAGGATGCACAACGTGGATCTAGTTGTGAGGACACAGCAGACGGACTGAAACTGCGGGGCCTGCCTGAGAATCGCTGCTCTGTGCTCCCCGGAAGAGTCACGGGCAAGAGCGCTGAGCACAGGGCGGTTTGGATGGAAGGAGCCTGGGGAGACGGGAGGACCGGGCGGGCGCCGGCGCTTGAGAGGGCGCCGCTGTGAGAGGCCGGCTGCCTGCCGGGGTTGCCTCCCACTGTCCTGTGGAGCGCAGGCCCCAGGGCTTTGTCCTGGTCGAGGAAGTCCACATGCGGGGACTCTGGTGTGACCAGGCGTGGGGCAGCCGCTTCCTCCCACGTGGGGTGGGAAGAAGGCTCTGCCCTGCACACCCGGCTTTCCTACGGTTCATGCGTATTTCACAAAAATAAACAAACGCAGTCAACCAGCCGCTTGTGGTGATGGGTGAGGAGTCTGGAGGGGTAGGAAAATAAACCTGAGTTTGATTTCTGACCCCTTGAGTTGAACTCAGGGATTGATGATAGCCGGAGCACCCAACCTGTCTGTGCCTTGGTTTCCTCTTGTTTCAAAATAAAGGGTGTGTGTGTGTGAGAGACAGACAGACAGACAGACACAGACAGAATGGACCGGGCATATAGCTCAGTGGCACAAGTGCTTGCTTGGCCAGGGCAAGGTCCTGAGTTCAATTCCTGGTACCAAAAGACAAACAGAAAATAGAGGTAGTGCAGAGAGGGAGTGGAGCCCGTGGCAGGTTGTTGAGAGGAGGCCTAGGGGCTCGGGCCCCTGGAGGTTTCCTGGGCGGTGTGATCTGTGCTCTAATTCAGCACCACAGGCTGTGACCGTGCAGGATGATCAGAGTGAATTTTATTTATTTTTTTATTTTATTTTATTTTTCTTTTGCGGCACCGGGGATTGAACTCACAGCCTTGCGCCTGCCAGGGCAGGCGCTTAAGCCACTGAGCCAAACTCCTGGCCCTGGTTTTTTGAGGCAGGGTCGCACTATGTAGCTCAGGTCGGCCTTGTGCCACGTTGTAGCCCAGGCCGGCCTCGAACTCACAACGCTCCGCAGAGTGAATTTTAATACGCTGTTAAATATAGTTACTGTCGTGCTACATTTCCAGCAAGAACTTGGTGTTTATTTCTACATTCGTCTCTTCTGATAGCTGCTTCCTGGCAGGATCCTTGTCCATTTCTTTTCCAGGGTGTCTGGGGAATGCGGCTGCTCTGCCCTTCCTTTGTGCGGCCGTGGGACCTTGCATTTTATTGGTTGTCTTGGTACCCGTCTTGGAGCCGGGAGGCACAGTGATCCTCTCGGCGGGCCCAGCCAGCACGTGGGTGAAGGCCAGCTCTGTGCAAAGCCTTGGCCTTATCGTGGTGTGTGAGGGACTCAGTTCATCCTCAGGGACCCTGGGAGTCAGGAGCACTGGGCGGCATGGCCAGCTAGCCAGCGGGCACCGACAGAGCAAGTCGGGGTGTGTGAGTTTATTTCACTCCAAGCACCGTGCCAGGCGGAGCTCCATCCAGACCTCTCCGCCACCCTAATAAAGCCACTGTTTACGCAGGCTGGAGGTGCTCGTGGATGTTTTTGCCAATCCCCAAATACGGCCATGGCCAGAAAGGGAGAGGGTGCTGTTGTGTAAGGCCCAGTGCTGGTCCCCAGACAATGCCACTTCCTTGCCTGGCTATGTGTGACTGCATAGCACTGGGTGACTCATTTCCCTTGGAAAACTTGGCAGGGCCACTTTACCCTGTTTCCTGCTCCCGATCCCAGGAACAACAGCTCAGAGGACTGGCCTTTGGCGGTGGCCCGTCTGGGACTGTGGGTGGCAGGGCCGCATCTCTGTGGGGAGTAACACACATTCTCAGCCCTGTCCAGGCAGGCTCTCAGGTGGTGGGGACCCGGTCACTGGTGCGAGGAGACCCCCAGCAGGCGGGCCTGCTGCTGTCCTGTTCCGGAGGGCTGTGCAGTGCTGCCTTCCCCCGAGACGCCTGGGACAGGCTCCCTTCAATAGGGCCTCAGCAGCAGAAGGTTCTTTGGACCATTTTGTGCTGCTAGAAAAGAACATCAGCGATCAGGCGATTTATAAGAGATCAGGGATTTGTTTCTTCCAGTTCCCGAGGCCGAGGGGTTGGGGGCTGGGAGGCTGCGTGTGAGGAGGCCTTCCTGCTCCGCCCTAATGTCGAGAGGGAGAGACCAGAGAGTGTGAGCCCGCTTCTGTAACAGACCCACTCGGGACTCCCGGGAGGCAGCTCATCCTCTTCGGGAGAAGAGAGCCCTCGGGACCAGTCATCTCCTAGAGTTCCCGCCTCTCATCCCTGTTGCATCGGGGTTAGGTTTCCAGCATGTGGACTTTGGGGGACACCGTTAGACCCCAGCAGAGACCAGGCAGGAATCGCCGTTGTGTTTCTTTCTGTCCCACCTGCAGGTGAAGGCGGACACCGGAGGAGTCAGACCCTTGTCCTCCTCTTTCAGTGTCCACTTAGTCTCCTGCTCCCCGCCGTGGCTGCTGCAGGCCTCTGACGGTCACCCCTCTGGACTCCCGGGTCCGAGTGGCTGTTGGCGGGCACAGTGCCTGGTGAACACAAGCTCCTGCCTTGCCACACGCCCCCGCGTTACCTGCTCCCGTGGGCATTGCTGTCTCAGTGAGCGTTAGCAGGTGTTCCAGTGTCCTCCGCTTTACATGCCCGAGCATACACGCACATGCGTACGTGGACACGTACGGTGCCTGTGGGTGTTCTGCCAGGTTATGTCTACATTTAATTTCTTCTATTGATGGACCATAATGGATTGTCAGGAATTGGGGATTTGTGTATGACAATTTGGACCTTAATTAGCAGTTCTTTACATAGAAAGTTTTATTTTATGCTTCCAGCCTCCTTGGAGATTGGCAGTATCACTCCTCCTTTATAGGCAGGAACTTACCCATTGGGGAGCTCAGATTCACTAATACTGTTAACATGCCTCTCCTGTGTTGGGCACTGCTGTGTCCTAGGTTTATCAGGAGGACTCAGGGTTGATCTCGGCTCCCCTGGGCGCATTCCTGTAAGACATCTCTGTCTGTGTGGTACCCACGAAATGGAGACGGAGGCACAGTGAGGAGCTGACTTCAGTCAGCAAGGGCCGGGGATGGGATGGGCAGACCCTAGAGACCCCTACTCAGTGGCCACTCCGCAGCAGAGGGGCCGTCTGCTTCTGGCACAGCATGAGGGTGGGCCTGAGGCCAGGAAGAGCTGGGTGCGAACCCTGCTTTCGTCGGTTTCTAGATGAGTGACCACAGGCATCTCTGCTTAGCTCTTCAAGTCCCAGGCTCTTCATCTATGGAGTGGGAATGATTAACAGCGTCGGGCGAGGCCACAGGATGAAGTGGGCTGGGCCAAGGAAGCGTTTTGCAAGGTGCCAGCCCCACAGCGACTTGAAATTACTGTGTCGCCAGCAAGGCAGCACCGTGCTGGCTGGGATCAGCTTGTAGTTGCTTTTCCCTCACAGTGAACAGAGAGCACATCTTTCATATTCACAGAAGGGCAGAGATTTCACTCTCTGGTAAGGATTTCTTCAGGTGGAGGTGATTCCATATCGTTCTCTTTGGGGGAAGATCATGCACATTCGGTTATGTATAAAAAGTTATCGGCACTGGGGGCGTGACCCAGAGGCAGAGCACTTGCCTAGTATGTGAAAGGCACTGGGTTTCACTCCTGCTACCACCATAATAATCCCTCAAATTACTGAACCCCTTCTTTGCCCCCGCTACCCACCTGCCCACTACTAGGGATCCATGGAACTCAGGGCCTTTACACTAAGCCTCATGCAGTCCTTTGACATTTTTTTATTTTAAATTTTAAATTTTTAACACTCACGAAGTTTATCAGCTTGGGCTTGAACTTGGGATCCTCCTGGAATGCCGGGATTATAGGCAAGTGCCACCATACCCAGCTCGAGTTATCTGTTTTGGCAAAGAGCAGTTAACAGGATAGCCGCCCGTATCTTCCGGAAGCCAGCATCAGGTGTGGAGCTGTGGAACCCTGGAAGCCTTCGCTGCGTGCTTCGTGGTGGGGTGGTGGTTGGGGAGGCTGTGTGAGCCTGTCTGGGGTCCTTGGAGTGGGCCTGCCAACGACAGAGGCAGCAGGGATGGCGCACCCTCGTGTCACCCCTGATGGTCTCATACCAAGGACGCATGAGAATGTTTCTCTCACCTTTTGGGCCGGAAGCTCCTGACCGGTCCCGTCACCTCTCCTGCATGGTGTGATGCAAGCTGTCTAGGTATGCTTCCTGCTGTCCAAGCAGGCTCAGGCTTTCTTCTTCGGGATAAGCTGCTCCAGGAAGGGGTGCAGGCTGATAAGCTGCTGAATTCCTCCTGATTGTTGGCCGCGGTTTCCTTGAGATCCTTGGAGCCGGGGTGGGGTTGATAATTACTGATGTTGCTTATGCGTTCTCCTCTTTGGTTGCTCCTTGCGCCGAACAGGGTTGGGATGCAGATCACTTTGCAGAGTCCTGTTGTGTTTCACCTGATGCACGCGCGTGCGTTAGTATCCGCCCAGCCCTCGCATGTTTCCTTTCCTGCCTTTCTCCCCTTGGAAGGAAGAGAACAGTGCTGCCTGCGTGCTGTCCGCTCCTGCACAGTAGTGGGTGCCTTTCTTGTCTGTTTCTTCCTCTGCAGGTTAACGTGTTTCCTTAAGTTTAGGGAGGCCAGGTCAGTGTGTCTGTGTATGTGTGCATGTGCATGTGTGTGTGTGTATGTGTCCATGTGTGCGTGCATGTGCATGTGTGCCGTGTCTGTCTCCCTTCCCAGGTGCCCGGTGAGCAGGAGCCAGGTCTTGCATCCGCTTGAATCTACTGCGTGCCAAGCCCATGAACACCGCACGGTCTCCATGGAGCAGGTGTTGTGACCCCTGCTGTAGGGGGCCAAGTGAGGTTTTGGAATGACAAAGTACCTTTTCCTAGTCACACGGCTGGCAAACATCAGGGGCATTTATAAACGCTGGCGTCTGGTTCACAGCCCAGGGGAAGGCCAAGGCATGTACGGCCCATGGCACAGAGCACGATCTTTGGTTGCAGAGAGGGTTAAGAACCTTGCTGAGCCTCAGTTTCTTACCTGTAAAATGGGATAGTAATGGTCCTTACCCCGAGAGTCACTGTGCACAGCCACCAGTGACGCCCTCCTGATGGGATATAGAATAGTGTCCAGTGTGTGGTTGGAGGATGTGCCCTGGCCATCCTGGCTACTCCGATGGTCCTAGGTGAGGTGGACTTGACCGAACTCTGTGTCCCTAACTTGGTGTTTAAAGCTTCTGCAAGGTGTCAGGGGGCCTGCCGGCCCAGAGATGGGCATCTCATAGGGGTGGCCAAGTGTCCGGGAGTGAGGGCAGCTGGGATCTGAGTGAGGGGCGCCTGGAGGCCAGAGTTGGGCAGGCAGCGCTTCTCTAGATACGACCAAGGCCCTGGTGGACACCTCATCTTTGAAGTAAGGAGCACTGCGTGCCACCAGCACCCTTGTTTTGCTGAGTCTTTCTCACAGAGGAGGAAGGTGTGCTGGGTGTGCTGCGGGCTTCCTATGGCTGCCTGGTGAGAACCGTGGGTGGCTCCGTGCCTCCTTTGACCTCAGGTCTTGACCTTGGAGACATTGCTCCTTCTCCTGTGAGTGTTCGTCCTCAAAGGCCAACAGGGGCAGGAGTGCCCTGAATTCCCGTAGCTTCAGGGAAGGCTGCTTCCTCTCCTGCCTCCAGCAAGTAGACTGCTCCCGGCACATTCCAGAGGAGCCTCACCCTGCATTTTGTTGGGAATGTGCCCTCCTGGGCGGTCCCACTTCTGCCTCACAGCGTACTCTTCCTAGACAGCCTGCGTGCCTCTGCTTGGATTCGGTAGATGCGCAGGACCAGGGAAATGACATGTGCTTTCACTCTCCAGCCGCAGCAGTTTTGCATAGGAAAGGATTTGCCGATCAGTAAAATGAACACTTGTCTACTCCCTGCTGTGCTCGGACTGAGTCACCACCCGACCCGGTCTTGCATCCTGCACCATCCACATGGGAATTAGCTTGAGTTACTGGGTTCAGTTCCTTTGCTGTGGGCACCTGCTTTGCCTCCACAAGGAAACCGCACCTATTTAGATAGCAGAGACCAGATCTCTAGTGCAAATCATGGGTCACTGGACTGCATTGCTCAATTCAATCTTGTGAGCATTGCACCAGGTCATTATCACCCTCAGTTTATAAAGGTCAGCTCAAGGTTCAAAAAAGGAAGGATACTTTTTAGTCTTGTGGCAGAGTGACAGAGCTGGGATTTGAACCCTGGGATCTCCGTCAATCCCAAATCATGACTGCTACAAAGCCTGCTCAGACATCAACTCAGGCATCCTTCAGTAGTTTTCTCTCCTGGCTCATGTCCTGCTTCTCCCAAAGCTGCATCTTTCTCTCCAAGCTGAAGCCAACTGGAAATCACTGATCTTGTGACCACTTCCTGTAACCTCCCTGGCCCATAACCAAGGAGCCAGCCCTGGGGACAGCGGCCTTTGTGTAGGGGCAGGGGAGGAGTGGAGTTCCGCACAGCACCAACCTTGTGTCTGTCAGCTGGGGCTGGCGGGAGAGGACAGTCCCTGGTGGCTCGTGAGCAGAGCTGCGAATCTGTGCTTTCCAGGTAAATCACGTGGTTGTTGAGAATTTAAGGCCGTGAGGATAGGATGTTCCATCCCAGCACAGAGAAGCCTAAATCACACTGTGCTTCTTGACCAAAGATGAGGCACCCTCCTTTCAAATGTCTGTACCTATCACACATCTTTCAAGGGCAGCTGCTTGAGGTGAGAACAGGAGTCGTCCACGGAGTGTGGAGGGGCTGGGAGTTGGAGTGAAAGCCCCACCGTCTGCTTATGTCCCAGGGCTCCATGAATGCGTATACTTGAACGCTTCTAGCAATCCACATGACACAAGAGCGGAAATGGAAGATCCCTTTGGGGTTCTGACTTTTTTTTTTCTTAACATGTTTAGAGAAAAATGAGACCTTTAAAAAGCAGTGCTACTTGTTCACAGAGTTGCAAAACCAAGATTCACAGAAGAAAAGGACTCAAGCTTCCCTGGACATGAATGAAAACTCTTGTCTGTTTTTGCAAATATCCAGTGTCTCGGTCTCCTTGCTTTCGTGTTGCCTTGCACCAGGGGCCTCGTGTAGCAGGTCTGGGGAGCCTGCACGGGAGTGGTGTGGTCGCGCAGGATGTGTCTCAGAGTTTGCAAAGCTCGTTTCCTTTGAGGGTCTCCCGCCCCCGCCAGAGGTGAGAAGGAGGAAGCTGGGTGGGATGGAGTGATACAGGGCTGTGTCATGCCCGTCCCCTCCTGTGGTGTTAGTTTTTCGACCTGTGACATTAGGTGGGGTGCTGGGTCTTCCCGCTAGGTGCCAAGGATTTGTGGTGTTTGAAAGAGAGAGAGGCGGGCCTGTTTCATCTACTCCCCTTCACCCTCCTTCCAGAATGTTCTCATTTAACCAGCGTCTTGAGATGGTAAGGTGCACAAGCTTTGTGGCTGGGGCGTGAGCCCTCTGGGGCAGCAGAGGGGAGTGGAATGTGCCTGTGGCTGGAGATGGCTAGAGAAAGGCCGTGGCGGGAGGCACGAGGGTCAGTGTGGAGGCCCGGGGGCCTTTGAGCCCCTGGACACCACGGGGCTGTTAGAGCCCATCTTTGATTCCCAGGGTATTACGGTCAGGCATTTACGTTCTTGTAGCCAACCACACTTTATGGAGTTGACCCTTGAGCTTCCCGGGTGTCTTTGGCCCTTACCATCACCATGGTGGTGCTTGTCCAGTGAGTGGGGCTGAGATTTGGAGAGGGGTTGTGGCTCCCCCAGGCCATGTGTGGATAAGAGGTGATGGAAGGGGGCTCAGAGCCTTGTCACACTTCTCAGATCCTCAGAGGACTGAGCAGAGCTTTTCCTTCTTCAAGGTCACCTAGCCACCGGGCCCACTGTTTTCTGCACTTGTACTGTTGTACACTATTATTCTGTTCAACAGTTTTGCTTATTTAAGATAATAACTACATAGATTTCCTTCCCCCACTTAGGAAGGCTCAATTTGACACATTTTTTTACTTTAGATTGATGCAAAAGTAGCAGGTGTTCAGTACACTGTGCTTCGTGTTTAATCCTTCCTCGGTGGGTGACGGGCGGTACAGCACACCTGCGGAGCGTGTGGAGGGTAGGCCAGGCTAAGTGGTGATGTTGGGTAGCTTGGTTGTGTTAGACTTAATGATATTTTTAATTTATGGTGGTTTTTTTGGGACATAAGCCCACTGTAGGTTGAGGAGCACCCGTATTAAAAAAAATTCAAACTCTAGGTAGAGTGACTCCAAGACAAAAACTTCTGGGATCCATCTGAGATTTTCACTTGGAATTGTTTTTGTTGAAAGTGTGGAACTGAGTGTTGGGCCTGAGGGTTTCAGGGGCCATCGGGTCCTGGCTCTGTCCCTTACCGACTGTGTGACTTTGGGCGCTATGGTTCATCATCTCTATCTGTACCATGGGGCTATGGGTGGTTTTGATCCAGTGTGCTAGTTTCTGTGGTTGCCATGACACCTGACCACAAAACACAGTGACATTTATCATCTCGCAGTTCTAGGGCAGGAATTCTGCTTGAGTCTCACTGGACTAAAGTCAAGGTGGCAGGATCCTCGCAATTTCAGGGCTGACGCCCCTTTTCTTATATAGTTATTAGGCTGGGACCTCACCCAGCTTCTAGAGGCCTCGCTCTGGTTCATGGCCTCCTCTGAATTCACATCCTCCATTGGCAGGTTCATCTCATCTCTTTGATCCCACCTGTGAAAGGTTCTCCAGAGTTACGAATTTCTGTGATTGGACTGGTACCACCCTGATAATTCCGAACAAGCCTCTCACCTCAAGGTCCTTGTCTTTAATTAGATCTGCATGGTTGCGTTTGTTCTGAGGTGACAGGCACAGCTTCTGTGTTGTCTAGGTTACTTTTCTTTTTTCTGAGACAAAGTACCCAACACTGAAAGTTAAAGGAGGAAAGGTTTATTTCAGCTCGTAGTTTATAGAGGTTTCAGTCCAAAATCAGCTAGTTCCAAAGTAGGGTAGCATAGAAGAGAGGCATCACAGAGGAAAAATAGCCCATGGCGAGCAAGCAGGAGACCTCAAAGAAGCAGCAGCCGCAGCCTGAATCTCCCTTTTACCCTCCCTTTTGCCCTTTGGGTGGTGCCAACTGCACGCAAGGTGTGCCGTCCCGTTATCCACCTCCTTAATCCCAGTATCACAACCTTAATCCCGGCGTCACACACCCTAGATGCAGCCATCTCCAAAAAACCCCACCCGTGACCACATAAGGCTTTGAGGGGACATCCAGATGCAAGCCATAGCAGACACAATGTCTCATTTAGGGGACGGGAGATATTATTCTGGCACCATGCTTCATAAGGGTTACGGTGAGGATTCAGTTAATTGATACATGTAAAGAGCTCAAAATGCTAGGTTGAACCATATGACATCACCAGCATTCCACTGTTGACCTGCCAAAGGCCAGCCTAATTGTGTGTGGTCTCTAGGACATCCTCAGGGAATGCCTGCTGTCATTGTTCTAGTGGTGGAAAATGCCCTGCCTTATTAAGTTAGCTGGCTGCTGTTCTGATTTCCCATTCTGAGGCATAGCTTTGTAGCAGCTCTCGTTGTTGCTATCTTGGTATTAGAATGTCAGTGTGGACTCCCTGATCATCATGTCTCTTACACGCTGTGGTCTCTGATTTGGGGTCCCGCGTGTCTTCCTTCCCCACCACGCTCAGTCTGTGCCTCACATCCCCTTTGCTGGTTGGCCCCAGGAGCCTTCCCTTCCATTGTCAGGTGTCTGGTCCGGCATCAGCCTAGCCCAGCCCTGGAACACAGGTGGGAACCAAGGCTTTTCCATGGGACTGGGCTAACATCTCTCTTGCTTTTTCCAAGGACCGTCTATCTGATTTTGTGGGGACCTTTTGCTCTTTGAACCCGGGCTGCAGGGAGCCACCCTTGTGGGCCTGTGTTTGGGATCAGGAGCATGATTCCGTCTCCAGGTGTTCTGAGTCTCACGGCCCCCGAGGTCACAGGCATTTGGCCTGCAGAGTGTGGTCCAGGGTCCCCAGCTCTGGGACCCTCTACCCACAGATGTGTAACTGGGCCCGACACTTTCACCAGGCAGCCCCTTTTAGTTCTGAGGTGTCACTTCTGCTTTTCATGGCTTGCCAGTGTTACAGCTAGCTTCTCTACCTGTTTGTCTGCCTAGGAGAAAAGGAAAGAAATCAGTACGATTCTGTGCTGTAGTTGGAGCGTCTTTTCCTGCATCAGACCACACAGTCGGTGGAGAGAAATGACCTCATTCACATGCGTGAACACTGAGACTCAGGTTACACAGCTCGTCCCCTTCTTCCATAGAAGACGACCCCCAAGGCCGTGTGGGAGTGGACCAACCCATCTACAGACTGAAACTGAAGCCAGGCACAGCACAGCGCTTTCTCAAGGCTCTTCATGTACTGGTGACCCCAGTGAGCAGCAGTCACCTGGTGACAGTGTTGGAGATGGTAATCCTACAGAGCTGGGTTCAAGCGCCGACTCCTCCTCCTGGCTGGATCCCAGTGTCACCACCTCAGGCATTGCAGACCCCAGCTTTGCCATCTTTCTGTGGGGAGGAAGCTTCAAGGAAGCTGGCTGTTACTGTCCCACCCTGAATGACTTTAGGTGGTGGCTGTTCTGGGGTCACCAGTCCCACAGTGAGGCTTTGTAAGCTCTCATTTTAACTGGGTTATTATTTCTGTGGATTCGGAGGTGACACAGCTGCAGGGCAGACACCTGCCGTGGCCGGGCCTCCTCTCCAAGTGCACTGACCGGCTTCTGGGGTCTCTTTCCTTTGCTCTTGAACCCCTCTCTGCTGAGGCTTTGAAAGCAGAGAAAGTGCTGTGGAGGGGCTTCGAGCCTGAGGGCATGGAATGTCCCATCACCACCCAGCGGCTCCATGAGTTGCACCCCAGTCCCGGGTTTCTCAGAGAGTGGTCCTGCCCATCGGCATCCACGCGAGTCCCAGTGTGAAGTCTGCCAGCAGACGTCGCCCCTTGGTAATGTTTCTTGAAGGGACACATTTCTCAGGCAGTCGTGACATCATTTCATGGGGTGCATTCAACCCAGCTTTCATTTCTTGCAGATTCTTTATGAGGTTCTGTGGACCTACTGGCTACACCCGCAAGTTGGGTTAAAGCTTAACGCAAGTTGCTAAGTAATATTTTTTTGAATAACAGTTTTCTTTGCATAGCATCAGATGAATAAGCGGCAAAGACACGCGTGGGTCCGTAGTAGGGTTCCTCAGCCTGGTACTGTTGACATTCTGAACCAGATGATTCGCCAGGGAATTTTCCTGTGCCTTGTTGGATGATTAACAGCACCCTGGCCTCTGCCCACGGGCCGTCTGCAGCACGCCTAGCCATCCCCGCCCCCCACCGCCTCCAGTCCCTGGTTGGAACAACCCAGAATGATTCCAGACATTGTCACATGTTCCCTCATTGGTTGGGGGTGAAGGGTGCAAAATCTCCCTTCATTGGAGGCTGTGGGCTCACCGATCTACCTTTGTCTCCCTTACCCGGTGGGGTTGGTGTGCTCTTTTGCAGAACCTTCTGCCCGGTGACAAAGTGATAGGTCACTGGGTTTAGGAAAAAGAACACAGAGTTAAGTGTTTACACTGAATTTCATGCTGTAAGCATAGATGCACATTCTTTTGTTTCCTGTTTGTGTGACCTTGAGTTTATTACTCGACATCTTGAACATGAAACAACCTGATGTCCTTCAGGACTTGCTTGAGATAAAAGATAAAGTGGCCAAATGCTCCGCCTTTCCTGGCACTCAGTAACATGGCGGTGGCGAGTTCATGCTAGCAACAGACAGCATCTTAAGAAAAACCCGTTTCTGACTCCGGGTCCATTTGACCGCTATTACGTCTAATTGTAGCGAAAGGGGTGTCATGGGTATCCACACCCCTTACAAAGCCAGCGCGGCACAGTGGCTGATCATGGGTTGTGTTGTGTTCGTCTGACACTGGTTGGCCACCCTGGGACCTTGCCAGCTTTCGCTGAGCTCAGTGTGTTCACCTGTGAAGTAGGGACGACAAGAGCACTGAGTTCTCTGGGTGATGGTGCTCAGCACTGGAACGGGGTCTTGGGTCTCCCAGCACCCGGGCCGTCCACGTGGGCCTTCCTTCATTTGTGTCTCCCTGCACAGTTGTGCTGTCCTTCTTTCTGTTGCCCTGAGTTCCATGTCTGTAGGTTCAGGGATTCAGGGGAAAGCGGGCCCACGCGTCCTTCCGCCACCGTGCCGAGGGGCGCGGCACTGGGGCCATGTGGCCGGCAGAGTGCCGCCTCGCTAACAGTCAGTCCGCCCCCTTTGAAGTGGTTTTAAGACCACTTTGGTAACTTGATTTGGAAAGTGGTATCGATGACTCCAAGGGCACAGGCTGCTCATTAGCTGCTGTCTGGGCCCGGCAAATTGGTTTAAGTGCAGTGAAATTGGTTCCTCCCTCACCGGGCTCATGGCCGAGGGCCAGGTCCTTTGTCAGGAAACCTCTCCTGGGCAGAGAACGCAGGACGCTCTCTGGGGAGCCTGGCATTCCTTCTCCGTGTGTGACTGGTGTTTCCCCTGCGGGGCCAGACGGTAGGCTGATAAAACCTCTCAGCGAGCTGCCGTGGGTGCGTGGGTGTGGGGGCCTCTCTGTGCGTGCTTGGGAAAGTAGGAAGACCTCATGCGCTGCTCTTCCAGTTCGCCGCTGTGGCCAGTGAGAGTGCGCTCCGGACCCTCCACTGAGCGCTTTGCCCTGCACTGCGGCCACAGGCGGGGCCGAGTTTCCGGGAAGCCGCCTCACTGCTGGTTCCATTTGCTCACTTTCCCTTCCCGCTGCCCAACATTACTCAGCGCTTCAGTCAGCACAGCACGGAGAAGCACAGGGCCTGGGTCCGTTCGCTGCCTCCCCTCTGTCAGCCAGTGGCGCGTGGGCCTCGCCTACTCCTTTCTACTAACAGACCAGAGCCACCGCCCTCACAGGTGTTGAGAGTGCAGAAAGAGCTCGTTAAATGCTCGTGTGGATGTCGAGAGGGTGTTGGAGTTGGGCAGAGCACTGCGCGGGGCAGGGCTGGTTCGGGTGCCAGCCCTCACCAAACTTCTTCCAGTCTGCCTGGCCCCTGGCCAGACGGACATGGTAGAGAATGAGATTGGCCTCTCTGCTCACTGTTACTCATCCAGCCTTGTGGAGCAATTATTATGCATCGATGATCCAATCGATTGCTCTGGGTGTCTAGCGTGTCAGACGCTGACCCGGGTGCTAGGGACGTCACAGCCCGCAGAGCAGACCCGGCTCTGTACAGTGGAGTCGGGGAAAGGAGCTGGGGGTTGTGGGGTTGTATAAATGTCAGCCCGGTGCCAAAAACACATTTCCCAGCCTCCCTCATGTCACCAGGCGGCCTTAGTTGTCCTCACAACAGAGACGAAATGGTGCTTTCTAACTGTCCCCTGTCTATAAAAAAGTGCCCATCCCAGGAACGGGAGAGAAGAGAGACCAGGGACGGGTCTGGGAATAGTACGAGACAGCAGTGCGGAGACGAGCTCACATTCCTTGAGCACCTGTCGGCTGCTAGTGGCTCTGGAACAAGCTTCGTACAGGCAGGGCACGAAATGCAGTCCTCATGTTACTCGTGACAAAGCTGAGCCCTGAGTGACCGTCTGCCCCCGGAGCCTGTGCCCGAGTGTGAAAGTTGGGAAAAGTGCTTTTCTTTAATCTGAAAGTAGCTACTGTGGAGCCCGCCTGTCCAGATCCCTGGACCCGGAAAGTAAGCCCCAGCTATTCTCCCCACCGGCGCTGCTTGGCTGCCTTGACCCAAGGATGTGCCTCCCTTGCCCTCTGACACTTGCGCCTTGGGTTCGAATTCCTTTCCCCCGAGCAGCAGGCTGCTGTGCTTAAGATTCTGCTGGTGCGTTCAGAGGCAGAGCTATTGGTGTCACAGTGTCTTTGCACAGTTGACCCCACAGTCACTTTCCCGGGTGTGTCTCTTGCCGATGACAAAGGCTGGTTCATCCCTGAAGGCCTGTCCACCGCAAGTTTTCATCAATTATTTTTTCTTCTTCTAACAACTAGTTGTTCTAGCCCTCAACTTCTGCCTGAGGAGGAGGAGGCCTGGAGGAGTTAGGTAGCTCGTCCAGAGTCACAGAAGTGACTTAAATCGGTTCAAAACCACGAATGCCTTGCTCTTGAAGAGCGGGACAGGGGTGAGGCATGCAGGCGGGGGGAATGAGAGCGTGCCTGTCTCCGAGGGCTGACGGAGACGATGGCTGCAGCAAGGCCTGCGAGCGTCCCCTGTCCGGAGCCCCGGATCTGTCCCTTCTCACTGCTCTTCAGCTGTGCTTTCTTTTCCTCCTCCCCGGCTCAGCCCCTGGCCAGGCGCACAGTGGGCCTGCAGGTGTTTATAGGTGGGCTGCTGCTCAGCTTTCCTGCGAGAGAGAGCCAGAGCCAGGCGGAACCCCACAGAGCTCTGAATCTGTGGGCATCGCCAGGGGGGCGGGGGTTGTCTGCACCAGAGCAGACGCTGCGGACGGAAATATGAAGAAAGAGCTGGTATGGGCTAGTGACAGATTTTCCCAGTCTGTGAGAGTCAGCTTTTCTTTTGTCACTGTGACCAAAATACCTAAGATAAGCAACCTGAAGGTGGAAAGGTTTACTTAAACTCATAGTTTCTAGAAGTTTCAGTTAGTGATCAGTTGGCTCCAAGATGGAGATACCCTGGCAAAATGACATGGCAGAAGAAAGATGCTCATCTTGTGACTTCTAAGAAGCAAAGAGGTACAGGCAGACAGTGAGAAAGGGGCTGGGGACAGGATAGAACCTTCAAAGACATGCTCTCACTGACCGCTTCCTGCAGCTGGGCCCCACCCCCGGCAGTCCGTTGAGTTCTGAACTCATTGGTGGATTAACCAACTGGTGAGGTCAGTATGCTCACAACCCAGTCGCCTCTGGAGACTCCACTTCCAAACGCTGCTGCATAGGATCAAGCCCTCGGTCCCCGGGTCTTTGGGAGATGCTTCATATTATTTTCTGATCCCTGTCAGGCAGCTTGTGCTATATAACAGCTGTGGTCATTTTCTGGAAAAGCAGTCACTCGATGGGACGGAGCACCCGGGAGATGTGTCTTTGTCCTGTTGGGGTAGGGAGCTCCTGACCCTTGCTTGTGCCGGACACAAGGTTAGGCCTAGGATTTGCGGGGAAAGGAGACCTACTCTTGGTGTCTTCCCTGGTTTCTCTGCAGAGAAGACTCACAGAACTGTGTCCTCGTTGTAGCTCAATTCTGGGCAGAATGTTGAAGCTGAGGTTTCCCTTGAGTTTAGTCTTTGTTCTTTCTAGCTTTCCTTGCACAGACCAAGAGCCCTCCAGGAGAGTTTGGTGGCCTCTGGGAGCTGGGTAGTGTCTCCCCCAAAGAGCGTGTGTTGATGTCCTGACCCGTGTCCGTGGTTGGAAATAGGGTCTTGAAAGGGGAGATGAAGTGAAATGAATTCATCGGTTGAGGTGGGTCAGTGGGTCCTAAGCAGTCTGATGGGTGTACTCTGAGAAGAGGGCACCAGGACCTAGGCCCACATCCGCAGAGACCACGTGAGGACACGGTGGGGAGGTTGCCATTGCCAAGCCAAGGAGGCCTCCGAAGAAACCGACCCTGGCAACACCTTGATCACTGGCTCCAGAATTGTGAGAAAGTCAATTTCTATTGTTTAAACCAGCCAGTGTGTGGCAGTTTGTTTTGGCGGCCCTGTCGACCATGAGCAAGTCCCTTCCCCCGCAGCGCAAGGCTCCTCCGCCTCAGCCGTAAGAGAGGCCTTGGCATCTGCAGCTCAGGCTGTGTCTGCTCCCGTGCCCCGCCCACATCGCTCCACTCCCCTGGCACTGTGCTGCTGGCCGCTGGGACACACTGGAGGTCGACCTGGGGCCAGGGCTTCCGTCTTCTGCGCCGCATGCGGCTGTTTGATGTCATGAACTGCGGGGGTGCTTCTCTGTTTCTCTCCTGTCTCCTTTTCTCTGTCTCAGCCCCTCCTATGCTGATTCCACCGTCAGGTCCCTCTTGGTTCTTCCTCCTCCCTCGTGCCTAATCTCCAAGGACCTTGGCTCCTGCCCCAGAGCTCAGCCTGGCACCCAGAGCCTCTGGGCGATCCCCATGCCTCACATGGCTAAACCGACACGGGAGAGCTTTAGCTGGTGGCAGGTGCCCCTCACTCTGCCTTCTTCTCCCTGTCTCTGCCTTCTCTCGCCCACTGCTTGCAGTTTCCAGGGCTGCGGAGTCTCTGCCTTTTTTAGGAAACATCTCACATCATTGACTGGCGAGATTTAGGCCCCAGGGATGGGGGGGCAGTGTTGGTCCTGGGGTTACCCAGACCTTGCAGTAAAAACGTATCACCCTGCAGTGGGGCCAGCCAAGGCACTGCTCCAGCCTGGCCCTGCCTGGGCTGCTGGAGCCACCAGTGGCCTTGTCTGAGTCACTGGCCGGAGAGGCTCTGCTTGTCCCAAGCTGGGATGTTTTGCCTCCCTGATGACCGGGATCCTGGAAAAGCTGTGCGCCATAGGATGTGGATTCGCCTTCCCACTTAAATAATTAGAGTTCTCATTGATCGAGCGCTTGCTCACGGTCAGGGACTAAGCACTTCTGACGCATCACTTCACGAACTCCTGTTAATACACTTCTGAGCAGGCCATCTTGCTCCCCCTCCTTGATGAGCATGCTGTCTCACCTTTATTGGGGTCCCTGGGTGACACCCCGGGATGTTGTGCTCTTCTTATTGTGCCTGTTTTCAGGTGGGAGGACTGAGACCTGGGTGTTTCTGGGTCCCCTGGCTCATAGGTGCCTTCTCTCCAGGGAGCCTTAGTCACACAGCTGCAAGTCGGTGGGGAAATGTGACCAGGGCGTCCCGAGCGGGGCTGGACCATTGCCCGTGACTGCAGCCTGTGAGTTCTCCCCACTGCTCCCCACCATCTCCACAGATAGAGCTGAGTGCGGCAAGGTTTCCTGTGTTCTCGAATGGGCACCAGGGAAGGGGTCAGGGTCACCAGGCACAGACAACGAATTTGTTCAGGGGCCCGTGGGAGGAGAGCTGAGCAAAGGGTAGGAGGAGCTAGCCAGCAGTCTCCTAGGGTCAGCGACCAGCCTGGGAGGGACTGACCTTCTCCTGTGTGAGCCTGGGCCTGGTAGTCCTCCCTCCCTTCCCCAGACTCGGACTGGCCCCTTCCATCGACTCCCTGGTGTCCCGGGCCTTCCTCCCCACTGACCAGCGGCAGAGCCTGCCCAGGAGGTGGGGGACAGGATGGCCCTATGGCTCCTGCTCGCTCAGCACTTCAGCAGTGCATTCAACATCGCAGAGACGTGATCTCATTCATTGAGCAATGGCATGGGAATCCAGTCCCTGCGGCTCCGAAGGGGAACCGAGGCTTCCTGAGAGGGGAAGTGTCAGCCCAGGTCCTTCCTCCCACCTCACCCCGCAGTCACCCTGCATGGACATGTCCCTGAGTGTGTCATTGTCCTTCGGAGCTCAGCAGTGGCCTCGGGGTAGAGCCTAGAGCTGTGGGTAGGAGGCCAGGACAAGGCTGGCTGGTGGGGTTGGTGCAGGCTTCAAATAACCAGAAAGATGGTTACCGTGTTACTGCATAGGTGACGCCTAAGGGGGATCACAAAACAGTACTGAGTTCTGAGCTGCGTGAGCACCCAGAAAGAGAAGGAGGAATGAGGAGGGGTATGACAGGCGGTGCATGAACTTCAGTTTGTGATGGCCTTGGGCACAGCCCTTTGGGGAGAGCTCTTCCTAGCTCCAGCCTGGGAAACCCTCCGAAGCTCACAGGAGCCCACAGAACGCCTCCTCTCCACTCACTCCGCTCTGCAGATTGGAAAAGCCAAAGCAGAGCTCACTGAGTGCTGCTGTAGAAACCTTCTTTGCGGTTCTGAGGATTTAGCTCACAGCCTCATGCACGCTAGGCTGGGAATCTGTCACTGGGCTGCGTCTCGGCCCTTTTTGTTTTTGGATTCGAGATCAGGTCTTACTGAGCAGTCCGGCTGACCCACCCTGGCGGTACTTAGTCTCCAGAGTATCAGGTTATGGGTGTACACCACCGCACCCAGCTTTGAACACTTACTTCTTGTCGTTGTTGTTTAGACTTAATTTCTTTCTGTGCTGCCAGACTCACGGTGGACCGTCAGTGGAGATGAGCCTGCCTCTGTGCCGTGAGAGCAGGTGCAGAGAGTCTGCGGGCTCCGTGTGTCCGGGGAGGCTGGGGCTGCAGTTTCACCGTCTCAGCAGAGATGCGGGAACCTGTTAACCTGGCTTAGAAGCTCATAAAAGAACTCAGTGAGATCATGTCTGTGGAAGCCTTTTGAGCTCCCGGAGCTCCAAGGCTGCACTAGCAGTGTCAGTACTGCTTACTTGGCCAGATCGTCCCCAGGGCCTCCCAGCCCTTCCTCTGGTTTGCTTTTGCGTTTCATTTGGAGTTTCCTTATGTCCTGAAGACTCGCCCTTCTCCCCACTTTGTACACTGTAGCTTAGAATGAACTGGCGTAGCTTTCATCCTTCCTTTGTGCTAACCATTTTTCTTTATTAGCTCCTTCAAACCTTGTAGTTATCTGGTAAAAGACAACGTGTGCCTGCTGTCACAGTAGGCCACGCAGGCCCGGATTGGGGAGCCTGGCGAGGTCACGTGGCTGCAGCAGAAAGCAGGTTTGCACCCGCGCGAGCCTTGCTGCCTGGCACCTGTGCCTTCAGTCATCCTCTCTGGAGAGAATAAGCCACTTTGCCCTTTCTCAGTGGGAGGAAGGCAAGGGCTGCCTGGAATTTGGCCCTGAGCTGATGCTGATGGCATGTGGGTCATTTCTCCTGCTTACACTGGGCCACCTCTGTACTTTTGAGTCATTTTGGAGAATCTTGGACCTGGTCTGCTGGGGTCACCACACTGCAGCCTGGCCGAGCACAGTGAACGCTTTCCCTGGCCCCTCGGGGGAAATGGACAGGTAGACAGACCCGAGGCTGGGGAGACCAGGCCATGGTGTGCCTGAGTGAGAACTTGACCCAGCCCTTGCTCTGCTGTCTCCATCTGCAGGAATCAGGCTCTGCAGATCCCTTGGCTATGGAGACAGATGTATGGAGAGATGACAGCAGCGAGCATTTATGGAGGAGTTAGTGTGTGACAACCAGAAACCGTGCTAGTGTTTGTTCTGGCGGCAGCAGAATGGGCTGTGCTTTTCCCGAGTTCACCGTGAGCTGCACAGATCAGGGGAGTTTGCTCTTCTTTTGTAGATAAGCTAGTTGAGGCTAACGCTCAAAGTTGCAGAATTGAAACTCACATCTGCCGAGACTTTCCCTTCTTCCTACTTACCCCCCCCCCCAAAAAAAAGGACTTCTAGGTGATCGGCACTGACCTTTGTTCCTGCAGGCCAGATGGGTCGCAAATCTCCTGGCCCATCACTGCTTCTTCCCAGTGGAATTCTAGAAGGTGGACATACATGGGCAAAGGTTGGCCCAGACCTAGTTGGCTGCAGGACCTTGGAGAGAACGTCCACAAAATTTGAAATATGAATCCCTTAGAAGAACTCTCACTTATCAGCACGTAGGCCATAGACGTACACAAAAATGAAAATAAGGAGCACAGGCGTTGTCACTCCTTGGCACGGACTCACGTCTTGTTTTCAGGGGTCAAGCTGACCTCCGTTGCTCCTAACCCTCCCCACAGGCCTCAGAGTATTCCTGGAGAATCATTCTTGGGAGGGAGCAGGGCCTGCATCTGGCTGGCGCAGATGATTTGGGTGAATGATGTCCACCTGTGACCATGTGCGATTGCGCGAGGCCTCAGCCGACTCCTGCCTCCTCGTTGTGCCTCCAGCCCTTCGCCCCTCCGCCGGGGAAGGGACCTGCCATGCGCCCAGGAGTGTGAGGCCCAGGACACTGAGTGGGGCACACAGGCTATGCAGTTTTGGAGTAAGTGTCCAATCCTCTTTCTCAGAATGCCAGGTACTTTTTTCGACAAGCGGTGGGTGACGGAGCCGCCACTCCCCGTGTTGCTGGTGTCTGATTGGTCCCAAAGAGCCTCGCGTTGCCTGGTGCCAACCCAGGGTGTGAACTCTCTGTGTCCTCCCTTCCTCATTCAAAATGTGTGGCCAAAGTGTTTGGGAGTTTCTGGTGTCCTCCGATTTCAGAGGCCGCTCAGTGGACATAGCACACCGTGTGTTGTGCACTGTGTCTCCCCAGGTGTCCTGTACGGAAGCTCTGACTCCTGGTGACCATATTTGGAGACGGGGTCTGCAAAGAGAGAGTTCAGATGAGGCCAAGAGGTATGCAGGGCCTGGTCCGGTCTGCTGGGGTCTTGGCCAGAAAAGGAAACTTGCAGGCACAGAAGCACCAGGCATGCTTACCCACGGGAGGAAAAGGCGGGTGACAGGTGTCCGTGTGCGAGCCAAGGACAGAGGCTTCGGGAGGAGCCGGCCCTGCTGACCCCTCCACCTTGGATGCCCAGCTTCCAGCAATGCAGCAGAAAGAATTGCTATTGTCGAGGCTGCCCAGTCTCTGGTCCGGCCCTTCACTGCCACGGCCTAGGTAGACAGATACTGTGCGTGTGTGTGGGGGTGGGGAGCAGTGCCCCTGGCCAAGTCCAGAATTTCTGTAGGGAAATACGTTACTTTTCATACCAAGTGGCATTAAGAGAACCCACAAGCAGCCACGGTTTGTTCAAGTCAAGTCTCTAACTTAGCAGAAACTCAGCCTGAGAGCTGCTGAGATCGTGGAGCTGACACCGGAGGCTGCACGGGCATCCCTTCTGATCTACAGGTCAGTCAACTACTCCAGGAAGCTGAGTCACTTGCCTCAGGTACCCATTTCATTTGTGCAAGGCCTGGCTTTGAACTGGTTATTTGGGCTCCAGGGCTGTGAGTTTACCCACCGGGTAAATTCAGAGATAGCCTTTGTGAGTGTCCTTCCAGTCCTCACAGAGGAATGTCCCCGTGGAATGTGCCTTGAGTGTTTGGGCCACACCCAGACGTGGCCAGGCACTGGCTGTAGTCGGCCCAGCACCCAGGCGCTCGGTGTTGCGGCCTCACGTTCGTCCCCCAGGAAAGGTGGTGCTGAGCCAGCTGGGGGGGCCGTGGCTGTGTGTGAGCTGCCCCTCCTCCATCCAGCACCGTGGAAGGCCACCTCTGGGTGGGCAAGACTGGAGCAGTGGGCCATCCTGTTTGTGCTGGACCCAGCTTGCTGTGTTTTGCACATGTGTCAGGCTGGCCAGGCAGCTGTGATGAGGAAAGGGGAAGGCACAGCCTAGCAGTTTAATTTGTTCATTAAGCCCGTGTCTCTGCAGGGATGAAGATGGGCTCCCCTCCAGACCTGCGCTGGAGCTCACCTTTTAGGAGAAACTCGTTTATTCAGGCCACTGTGCTTAGGAATGACCATTTCGGAGGCCTCACTGTCACGCTGCACACTGGTATCACAGTTGTCGTTGCCATTATCACGTTTATTCTAGCCTAGAGAGATGAACCGGTTCGACTGGTGTCCTCTGAATGCCCTGAGAGTAGCAAACAAGGACAGTTCATGGTGTGACACCCGCCACCCTCCATGTTTCGAGGAGGTTTCCAGTGCGTCCTCTGCAGGCTGGGGTCACCATCTCCATTCTACTGTGAGGAGACTAAGACCCAGGAGCCGCGACACTCTAGGGTCCCGCAGCTCATTCCATCCTGGACTCTGCCCAAGATGGGTCAGAGCGCTGCCCTGCCTCGATGTGCAGATTTGGCAGCAGGTGGCTCGTGGCAGCACACGCAGAGGCACGCACAGGCAGCCCTGTGGGCGTCGGGGCACTGGGTGGTGCCCCACTGTCCCCCGTTGCTGAGCAAGTCTGGGGCAGGGGTGGCCCGTACAGTGCCAGTGGACATGTTCCCTGATCTTGGCCCTGGTGTCGGGTTACCTGGCACCAAGTCCCAGTCAAGGGATCAAAGCTGAGTGCCCCTGCCAGGGCGGAGGGGAGTGACCGGGCCTAGGGAAGCATGGTGAGGATCAAACGGGAACATGCAGCGTGATCGCTGGCTGATTGAGCGAAGGGTCCGGGACCTTGTAATCCATTCATTCAAATAAATGTAACTACTTAGCACCTACATTATTAACCCGAGAGAGCTGTGTGGTTTCTGTTCTGTTTGATCTTCCCTCAGAATAAGAAAGTGAGTCAGAGGCCATTGGCCACAAAGCATTTGTTTTTTTGTTTGTTTGTTTTGAGAGAGGGTCTTGCTGTGTAGTTCAGGCTGGCCTTGAACTTCCTACATTGCCTAGGCTGGCCTCCACCTTGTGGCGACGACCCTCCTACCTCAGCAGCCCAAGTGCTGGGATAACAGGTGTGCACCACCATGCCCCGCACTGAGCAAGATTTGACCCCAGGATTTTGGATTCCAAGTTCAAAGTTCACAGTGTGTGTGACAATTGCACTGTGCGATTTGGGGTGTGTGCCTCTGTCAGAACCTGCTATACCCCATCACACGGTCGTGGTGTCGTGGGGCCAGCCCGTTCTGAATACATGGCGGCAGTTTCCCTTGTGGAGCTTTGAGAACTCAGTGGGAGGCTGTCAAGATCACCAGGATTTTGAGGGCACACAGCCTGTTATTGGTATCAGGGACTTTGGAAGCCAGGGGCTGCTGTCCTGTCCTGCTGTCCACACTGAGGATCTGAGCACAGCGAGGTGGCCCCAAGAGCGCGGGCCAGGGTGCCCCTGGGGCTCTGAGAGAGGCAGGGAGATGCATGTGCGCTTTCCCAGGGTGATCCATGACTGTTTGTCAGCCCCGATTGCTCCCCGTCTCCCATTTCCACCCCGTTCATGCGCTTAGCATTTATGAACCCGCCCTGTGCTCCACAGTGCGCCCAACTCTCGGAATGGGGAACCAAGAGAGCAGAGCCTGCTGGGAGGCTCCGCACTCCCATTGATCTGGCCCGAAGGTAGGGTGCAGGCTCCAGACATGGCTGCTCAGTACCTGGAGCTCTAGGAAGCCGAGCACATGCTAGCTAGGAGACAGCAAGTGGGTTGGGACACAGGTCAGCAGCACCTGGGGAGCTGGGCGTTGCTGCTTCTGCACCCAGCTAGTAGACCCTCAGAGTTGCCCCACCACTAAGCTCGCTCACGCCTGGGAGCAGGGAGTAGGCTGCCCTTCGCTGCCCCTCACGCCTACTTCATCACAGGAGTCTGCTCTGGCTCCTGTCCTTCCCCCGGCGCAGAGAGGGAGCCTCAGAAGTGCTCTCCTGTGCTTGGTCATTGCAGCAAGCGGGGTAACACAATTCCTCGAAATAGACCCAGTTTAGCTCTGCTTAACCGTTCCACTCTCTTGCTAGAAGAGACCCGTGTAAGCAGACACGGTGGTGTGCATTGTTCCTCCGTGCCCACGGCTGCCCTTAGTACTGCAGTTACCAACTGGGGGGGCCTCGGGCCCCACGAAGAGTGGCGCATTCAGAAGTCCCAACTCTCAGGGTTGGAAGTGGGGGAGGCCCGCAGCGGGAGCCGGTCTTGGGGCCTCTTCCACTGGCCTGTCTCCTGCCTCCTGGAGGGCCCTAGATAGGAGACACCCTTCCTGGAAAGGCAACAGCTTGGGGACATCGCAGATAAGGCCGTGTGAGTGCCTGGCTGCCTGGAAGAATCAAAGGCTTACCAAGAGAAATTACCTCAGAATCCACCTTCTTGAGGTGGGTCCTGCAGATAAAGATGCTTTTGAAGTTCCGTTGGTGAGAGATAGGATCTTTGTGGCCGCGCTTGTCACCAGTGAGCCTTCTGGATGAATGCCCCCTGATAGGGAGATCAGCAGGTTGAAGATAGGGAGAAAGAACACTTATCACTGAAGGCCTCTGAGGGGCTGGCTTTGAGGTACTTCCTTCCTGTCAGCCCTGTTTGGGAGTCTGTCTCCACTTTGCAGATGCAAAAACTGAGGCATAGGTCACTATTTAAAAAAGTTTTATTTGGATGTGATTGTTCCAAGTTACTGGGGATACTTCAGAATGTAAGGTGTTCCTTGTTACTTCATTGAGCATATACTGCAGGCCAGGCGTCGCGCTGAATTTGGGAGTTCAGAAAGGAGTAGGTGCTTTGTCTTCCTGGGTCCTCCGTGGTCTCCTGCTGGGAGGAAATTTGCATAAAAATCAGGTAATTACAGCCAAGGGTTTCAGTGCTACCCTGCAAACCCGGAGGCACAAGGAGGGTCATAAAAACACAGTGGGGCCACAGTGTCAACTTGAGGTGCCCAGGGAAGAAGCAGGGGGCAACTGGAAAGGCACGCAGGGACTAGATCCTGGAGGGACTGTTAGGGTTTGTGCCACGGGCAAGGAAAACTGTGGGGTTTGAGTGAGGGCGCGAGAGGACGCGGTGGTTTTCATAAAGCTCTGACCTCTGCGTTAGGCAGGAACGCGGAAGGCGGGATCGGCACGGCAGCGCGGCATGGTGCGTGGACCAGTGATAGAGCGCATGCTTAGTATGCAGGAGACCCTGGGTGCCACCACAGTGGTGGTCACTGGGGCCAGATCCTGGAGATGTGGATGGGTCAGAGGGACTGGCGGAAAGGGAATCCCCTGGCTCTGGTGTGGGAGGAGCCTAGAATTTCCAGGAAGGAATGCAATGTTCTGCTTGGCGTCTGGTAGGCCACTGCATTTGGATTTGGTGGCGTGCGCTGCGCTGCTGGGAAGGGGGTGGACGCTGGACTGGAGCCAGCGAGGAGTCTGTGTCCAGCTGTGGTTGGATGAGCAGCTCAGGGGCGGTGGGAGCTGCGCCCCGGGCCACACACTGTGTGCCGGCTCAGGCCTCCTGTGCGCCAGCTGCCTTGACACTGGACTCCAGATACTTAGGCCTGGATGTCAAGGCCGGAGGTTTCCGTTCATCACTGTCCAGTGGCAGCCCTGTTCTCAGCCCGAGGTTACAGCAGCTTGCACCCCAAGCCACTGACAGGACCAGGTCAGCATGGCAGAGGTCCCCAGGAGGGCTTCAGCATGTGAGTCAGTCTGTGGCCTCCTTCCTGGACTGGAGGCAAAGGCTGTGTAGCAAATCACCACCAACCTTGGGGTGTCAAACAGCGGAACTGTATCCTTCCATGGTCTGGAGGCCAGAAGCCTTTGATCCTGGTGTGGCAGGCCGTGCGTCCTCTGAAGGTTCCAAGGAAGCTCTGCCTTCCTTCTTGAGGGCCCCAGAAGCCCTCCGTGTTAGCTGGCGTGTGGCCCTCCCTCCAGTCTCTGCCTCACCTGCCCGTGGCCTCCTCCTGTCTGATCTTTTCTTCCCCTGTGAGGCACCGCCCTTGGAATCAGGGCCCACCTGCATCCAGGGTCACATACCTTGAGACCCTAATTTAATCATGTCTGCAAAAACCCTTTTCCCAGATGAGGTCCCATGTGCCGGCTCCACGGAAAATGGCACCCTCAGCCCATGACAGGCCTCGGTACTCCTGGAGAGATCGAGGCTCAACCCTCACATCTGGATATTTCTCTGGTTTCATTATTTTTTCTTGTCCTAAATGGGTATGGCTTTAAACATTTTTGAGTATGATTTTTGCTTTCACATTGAGTACAAGTCACGAGACTAATTCAAAGAACTCTCGCGCATTTTATTCAGATTCGCCAATTGTAACACGGTCTTGGCAGCAGATGGAGGGGTTATTTGCAGGCCTGGCAGCCTGGTTCAGTCTTTTCAGGCAGCTGCTCACTTCTGGGTTCAGTGCTGGTACTGGTTACCCAGCTGGGTGGTAAGAAGCACATTTGTAGGCTGCACCTCCCGGCAGAGTCGATGCAAGGCTGAAGACCAGCCTTGAAGACCAGGGTGCTGCCCTGGGTGCTGGAGACCTTGCCTTGGTTCCCCTGCATGGCCTTTTGGGGCTGGATTTCGAGCGTCTCCCCTCTCGGAAGCTGGGCATGAGCTGGGCCATGGGCTGGAAGGGGCTTGACTGGAAGGGGGCAGAGTCTCAGGTCCTCGGAAGCAGCGTCAGCTGTTGGTGCCGAAAGTGTCCTGTAGCCTACCCTGGCTGGCGTGATCACCCCCGACCATGCAGGGCTGTTGGACGTTTGAGGTGGGGCTACAGTCACCAGGGACTGCCGTGTTCATGTGAATTAATGTTAATGGATTTAAAGTTCAGTAGCCCCATGTGGCTAGTGGCCTTCTTCTTAGACAGCACAGCCCCGGAGTTCTGGGGCCACTTGCCTTTCTTAGCATCTCAATTTGTACCCTGGAAAAACTCCCTGGTTCTGAACACCATGGGATCATGACCCTCCCTGAGCTCTGGGCTCTGGTTGCAGGAGTCAAGCTCAGGCCGCGGTGGGCTGGAGGAAGGACTTCTGTGGCAGTTCCTTGCCTGGTGGGTTTGCCCTTGTGTCTTTTCGTACACAGCAGGGAAGACCAGATGGTGGGGTATCAGAATGTCTTTCCCTTTCCCTCCCTAGGACATGTTCATACCTCCTCCTCTGGGTCACAGAGAGAGTGGGCCACAGTTAGCGTGCTCACTAGCCTTGGTCCCTTCCCACAGAAGGGAACCCCCTCAAGGAGGCCATTGATGCCAGAACTTGGAGACCTTAATGAGAGACTGGGGCACTTGGCAACTCTTTGGATAGTGAGTGTTTGTTTCTGGAGACGCGTGGGACATCTACCCTAGGCTAATTGCCGATTGGATGCCTTTTACAGGAATCAGTGTCCTCCCGCTGGTGACAAATGGAGGGGTCAGGAGGAAAGGGTGTTTCCTTGAACAGAAAGCCACCTAGGGCCTCTTGTGGGAACTCAAGAATGACTGGGCAGTGAACTGGTAGCAGGGAGGTGAGCTCCCAGAGGACTTGAAGGGGACAGAAGCGGGCAGAGCTCTGGGATTGGGCTGGTGAAGGCCAGGTCCTTGTCTGCTGAGTCCCCCAGGTTCCCGCTGCCACATCCAGTACCAGGCGTAGGGTAGGCTCACAATAGAGCATTGGCTGAAGGGAAGAAAAGCAAAAAGTTAGTGTCGGGACAGCCTGAGTGTTGAGGTTTTTCACAGGTGCACAGAATCACGAGGTCTAAACATCTTTGCTTAGCAGCTGCCATGAGGCTTGGGCCAGCTGCGAGGCTGTTCCAGGAAGGGCTTGCAGCACGTCTCCCCAGCCTGCTGAGACATCTCCTGCACCAGGGACGCTTCAGTGGGCAGCACTCCTGCTCGGGAGATGGAAAGGTAGAGTATTCCAGGTGCTTTCAGATGCCTCTGAATCCTAGCTTTGTCGGTGCCACGAGGAGAAGCACTTATGGGGTTCTAGAACTCTCCCGAGACCTCAGAGCAGGTTCGTTGAAAAGTATTCGAGCACAAAAGGCCACCTCTGTGAACTGGAAATGTCTCGCTTGTTTGCCTACGCTGATATTTATTGGTACTGGTAATATGCATGGTGCTGTTTTGAGAGGACATTTTGTGGACTGAAGACCCTGGAATCCTGTGGCCTTGGGCCACCTACCCGCCTTAGGCCGTGCCATTTGTTCATATTGTAGCCAGACCACGGGCCTGTGCAGGAGATGCGGAGAGAGCTGTGGGAAGATGCTGCGGGCACCTGAGATTGCAGTGTGCCTCTTTCAGGGACGCCCTAGACCGGTCTTTTAGGGGCAGGATCTGTCTTTGCTGGTCCTGCGGTGCGGCTCGCTGACAGTTCCGGGCTGGGCTCTCTGTCCTCAGTTCAGCCCGGGGCTGGGATGGGGCTCACTGGTAGTGTACCTGCCAGCCACACACGAGGCCCTGCCCTGTTCCATCCCCGGCTCTGATCTTTATGATTTCCGTCTTTGAACTACATTTGGCTTTGGAGCATTCTTGTTTTTTCTAAGATCCGATTGAGGTCCACCATGCGTGATAATTTATCTGAGCTCACTCTGACTTTCTAACGTGAGTCTTCATAGCATTAAACTTCCCTCTTAGGGCTGCTGTCATTGTGTCCCATAAGTTCTGGTGTATGTTACTGGCATTATTGTTTGATTCCAGGAATTTTTAACTTCTTCTTGATGTCTTCTGTGCCTCTTTGAGTATTCAGGAGTGTGTTAGTTAATACAGAGGTGTTTGTAAAATTTCTGTGGTTTCTTTTGCGATTGATTTCTAGTTTCATTGCATTATGATCTGACAGTGTACACGGGGTGATTTTGATTTTCTGGTGTCTATTTAAGCAGGCTTTATGGACTAGTATGTAGTCTATTAAGGAGAAAGTCTGTATGCTGCTGAGAAGAATGTGCATTCTGGTGTATGATGGTGGATAGAATACTGTGTAAATACCTATTGAATTTATTTGTTTGAAGATGTTAACTCTGATATTTCTGTGTTAATTTTTTGTTTAGTTGGTCTATTTGGGAAAATGGGATATTGAAGCCCCCCTACGTGTTAGTATTTAATTGATTTTTTATGTCTGTTCTATGAAGTTGGGTGCACCAGTATTTAGTGTGTATGTAATCTACACTTAGCATCTTTTCCTGTCGAATTGCTCCTTTAAGTAATAAATAGTGACCTGCTTTGCTTCTTTTGATCAATTTTAGCTTGAAGTCCACTTTCCTGGACATTAAATTTCTACTTCCTTTTGGAGTCTGGTGCATGGAATACTTTTCCATTCTTTGATTTTTAGTCTATGAATTTCTTTTTGGTTTAGATGAGTCTTTTGTATACAGCAAACCATTGGGTTTTGACTTTTGATCCAGGCTCCCAGTCTGTGTCTTTTAATTGGGGAGTTGAGGCAGTTCACATTGAGGGTTGTTCCTGAAAGGTCCTGACTTACTCCTGCCATTGTGTTACTTTTCTTTATTTTTCCCTTGTTGTTTAACTACTCACCTTGCTTGATGTGCTTGTTCTATCAGACTTTTTGGCTGTGTTTAGCTTCCTTATCTCTGTCTAGAATATTCTCGTGTATTTTTTGGAGTGCGGGTTTGGTGTTCATGAATTTCTTAAGGTGTTCTTTGTCATGTAATGTTCTTATTTCTCTATGAAGTTCAAAAGACAGTTTTGGAAGATGTATTATTCTGGGATGAAAGTTGTTTTCTTTTAGAACTTGAAGCACTTCTCTGCTAATTCTCTTGGCCTTTCAAGTTTGTGTTGAAGTCTGCTGTAATCCTAATGGGTTTACTTTTATAAGTGATTTTTTGCTTTTCTCTGACAGACTTTTGAATTGTGTTTTTATAAGGAAAAGGAAGGAGGCACAGAAATACAGACATTTGGGGTGATGTGACACTGGAGGCAGGTTAGATGGTTACATGTACTTGTCCAGGGTTACTGAACACCACCAGAAACCAGGAGAGAGGCAAGCAAAGACTCTTGTAGAGTCTTCAAAGAGATCACGGGCCTGCTGATACTTTGATTTTGAATTTACAGCCTCCAGAATGTTGAAGAAATACATTTCTAAACAGCTTTCTGGTTCTGAGCTGGAGCCCAACCCTTGGTTCCAGCCTGGCTAGGAGCAGAAGACTTAGGTTAGGGGCCTTGATTCTAGACTAGGGGCACTGTGGAGTTAAATAAATCTACCCATGACACAAAATCCAAAAAGAAAAAAAACAAGTGATGTAACCAATACCTTAAGGTCCAAATGCTCTCAAAGAGGGCAAAAGAAAAGGAAAAATGAACAGTCTGTCGCACAAGTATGTCATGGCTGTCACGTGCCCCATCTCGTTATTGTCATCACAGTCCTGTAATCGAAGGATCGGCTCGTCAGCAGCTTGCCTCTTGTGCAAATAAAACTTTATTGGAACACAGCCACACCCATTTAATAATGTAGTATCTCTGCTGCTTTGGGGCTGTGATGGTAGAGTTCAGCCTTGGCAGAGGCTATCACAGCTTGTGTCTAGATGACCCTCCACCCCAAGCCTCAGTTGTCACAGGTGGGGCTTTTTCAGAGGTGGCTAGATCTAGGGTATGTGACTGAGTCATGGTGCAATACTAGGACTTAAGGGTGCTAGGATTAAGAGTGGGTGATTATTAAATAGTTAACTGATTGCTTTGGTACCCACCCTAATTCTGGCAATCTAGATAGAAATAAAAGGGGCAGAAAGACACTGCTAAGGCCCCTTGCTTGCTTTGCTACCTTCTGCCTGCTGTGAACTGTTTCTCTTCTGCAGCTGTTATCTGGTGTGCAGCCCCGCCTTGAAATCAGCTGACTATAGACTGAAACCTCTACAAACCATGAACTTTTCCATCTTTAGCTTTGGACATCAGATATTTTGTCTCAGCAGTGAGAAAAGTAACTAAGACAGACCCTATGACTTACGAGGTCTGGAATATTTCCTACCTGGCCCTTAAATAAAATGTTGGCTGGCCTTTCTGTAAAGTGCTCATTTGACGTCTAAGAAATCTGAGCTGTTCTTTGTGGAAGACGAGCACTGTGCGGGGTTTCTCGCTGTCTTATTACCCCTGCTTTGCAGTGGGTGGCTGGGGCTGGGCTTGGAGCGCTGTGCAGAGGGTCTGTGAGCAGATGGCACAGCAGCTGCTCGACCCCATGAGCTGCAGCCGAAGCTCCTCCTCAGCCTGGTCTCTGCCTGGCTCCTGGGTGAACAGCGGGTTTCCTTTGGGGATTGCGCGTGTGAAAGTTTGGGTCCATCTGAGCTCTCGAGAGGAAGGAGCAGTTCCACCCCCTCCCTGGGCTGGCGTCAAGCAGGAGCCCAGTCATGTTATTTGACCCAGGGATGGGGCCGACGGAGGGTGCTACCGGGGCACTGAGGTGTCACCCGCAGCAGCCCAGCCTCGGGAGCCTGTGCAGGCCATGAGTTCCAGTCTCCCCTGTGACCCGGGGACGTAGCAGTTGAGTTCTCAATGCTTCACCTTTCTTTTCTGTATGGCGTTCATCCCCACGGACTGCTCTGAGGGATACAGGTGTCACTTTATGTCACATGCATGGCACATTCTCGCTACGTCACTTGGGTGATGAAAAATAGGCTATTATCGAGGCCTAGAGACATTTGCTGAGGATGCTTAAGGAATGGAGAAAGGAAGGGCAGCGTGGTGGCCTCTGACCAATCTTACACAGCGAGACTTCTGACCCATGAAGTGTTGGAGATAATGTGGCAAATCCCTCTGCTCAGACAGTCTGGAGAGTCATGTCCTCTTCCTTCGCTGGGGCCAGGAAGGCTGCATCCTAGGATTCCTCGGCACCCTAGCATTGTGGCACTGCTGGAGGACACTGGAGACAGGTTCCAGCCTGGGGATTTGTGCTCACTCCTGGCCCATCAGTGTCACTGCCCATGTTCAGGTGCTTGCCAGGGGCCTCTCCGGGCTGTCACCCCAGCTGGCCCTCTGCACTGCTTTGCAGGAAGTCACTGGGCTGAGCGGCAGGGCAAGAGTCGGGGAACCCTTGCCGTTTGCCGGTCACTCACAGAGCCCTGCATTGTTCCAAAGGAGCTGCTGAACTTTGGCCTGAATAAATTAAGAAAGACTCCTGCTTCAAGCTGTCTCGGCTTGTGGCCTGGGGGAGAACTCACTGGCTGTCTTTCATGGGGCATATGTTTGCCAACACAGAGACATAGTGGCCTTGATTTTAAAATAGTAGCCATGCCGGGACCTTTGCCCCTGAGGACCAGATGCGATTGTGTTGCTAAGGAAGGGGGCATCTGTCCCCGGTACACCTGAGGTCAGCCCGGGCTGAGCAGCCTTTGTCACTCTCCTGTGCCCTCCCTCACCACGGATGCACTGATCGGACAGGGACATGAGAGTAATGGGCAGAGCCATCTCTGTGGCCTGGCACCGCGCTTCCTGGTCACTATGACCAAGGAGGAGCGTGCCGAAGTGTCTCCGTTTTACGGATGTAAAGAGCGGGCTCACACAGTGGAAGTTACATGCTGAGGAGGTGCGCGTCTGGTGGGAAGGGGTAGAGCTAGGAGCAGACTCAGGTTTCCGGTGGCTGCAGACGGTTCCTTCTCACTTAAGCTGTCCTGTCTGACACTGTCAATGGGGACACCTGTTTGTTGGGACTTCTGTCCATGCTGCTGTCCCAACTGGATTCCAAGTCAAAGGAGACTAAGATCCTCATCATCTTACACTCCGCACGCACAAACTAGTCTGAGTTGCCTGTTCCATACTTCACTCACTCCTAGTCCTTTCAGTGGTGTCTTAGGTTTTAGGAGGGTGGACATTTGAATGCACAGACCTAAGATTTCTACTGCTGCTTAAACAATGGGCATTGTGGTCGTGGGGAGGACTGAGGCCATCAGATACTGCTGGACGCACGACAGGGCTTAGAAGGCTGATGTCGCGAATACATGACCCAGTCAGCACCGTTTCTCTGTTCTCTGCTTTGAGATCATGTTCCTTTGACTTGATCCTCAAATGCCTCCTGAGTTGGATCATTTTTCCTATCGTGAGTTCTGTTTCCAGTGTCCCAGGATGTTGTCTACTTGTTGTTCATACATTGCAGAAGTTCTACCAGTAAAATGTCATCATCATCATCATCATCTTCATCGGCGTCATTCATTGCACAGTCAGAGTTGTAACTCCCAAGAATGGAAATGGATAAAGGAATAACGTCAAATCCCTACCCACCCCCGCAGCGAATCAGGTTGTTTGAAGTGTCAGATATGCTCCGTCCACTCACTGAGTAATGATTCTGTGTAGACATAGGTGTAGGGAATGGTTTGCAGTTCATTTTTAACTGCCATGAGGTCAAACATGTTTCCAATTTATTAAAGCATTTCACAGATTAGCGTTTTTTAAAGAGTGCATCCCTAATGGTTCGTTAAGTTCTCTGTTGTTGAAAATGAAAGTCCCTGAGGCTTTGCTGTGATACCTAAGGGCGCTGTGCACATCTCAGTGTGTGGCGCTTTTCTCTTCTTGGAAAATCCTTGGGACAGATGCTCAGGAGAAGGATCACTGAACCGGAGCACAGAGTTTTGGGACTCCAGACACTTGCTGCCAAATTGCTTTTGAATAGGGTCATTTACTCTGCCTCTGTTAACGTGTTGGACCTGCCAGTTTCACCACAACACCATCCGCACTGGGTATTATTAGCTTAAAAATCACAATTCAACATGTGCGAAATGATCTCTTGTTACATTTACATATTTGTTTATCCTTAGTGAGGCTAAGAGTTTTCTTCATCTGGTTGTTTACCAGGTAGTCTCTGGGAAAACCGGCTTCGGCAGCTGCTGGAGCCACGCCCGTTACGCCCCACATGAGCCTCTTAGGGTGGGCTGCTTGTTACGCACACAGCCTTTACTTAAAATAAGCGCCCTTGGACCCTCAGCCTCTGTGTGCACACTGGCTCGGGGGGCTCAGGACTGGGACCCCAGCGCTTCACATCCAAGGCTCCTTGTGAAATCACTAAATGGGCCTTTGCTCTTGGATTTATACTTAACTTGTCCTCCTAGGCTGATCTTATGAGGAAGGCAGGGCATTTCTTCAGAAAAGCTTTGAGATATGTCCTTCAACTATTTTTGGGCTTCCTAACTAAAAAAGAAAAAAAGAAAAAAGAAAAGGAGAGAGAAAAGTCCCCTGTTTTCCTGCTAAGTCTCCTTATTTGTGGGTTGTTTGTGTTTCTAGATAACTTTCTCTGATTTTTTTTTTTTTTTTTTGTACGGGGGATTGAACTCACAACCTCGCACCTGCCAGGCAGGTGCTTATGCCACTCAGCTAAATCCCCAGCCCTATGTTTTTGAGACGAGGTCTCACTATGTAGTTCAGGCTGGTCTTGAACTCACTTTGTAGCCCAGGCTGGTCTCAAACTCACAAGGATCCTTCTGCCTCAGCCTCCTGAGTGCTGGGATTAAAGGCGTGCGCCACCACGCCCGGCTTATTCATTCACCACATCGTGCGAGGTTGAGGCTGCTTCATCTCCACGTGTGCCTGCTGCCTGCTGTTGAGTGCACTGCTCTCCAGCTGGAGCTTTCCCCCCTAGGAAGTCCGGGCTCACTGGAAGATGCTTACATATTTTAAAGAGCCTCGATATTCCTGAGGAAGAGTAGAACACACTTGGATTTGTAGAAATGCTCCTATTCAACTGAGTGAGAATCGTAGGGTGCGAATTGGAATTTCCACTTAGAGCTGCACAGTCCTTGGGTTCAGAACCCCAGAGGTCATCTCTGCCCATCTTCCTCTGGGACAGCGTTTTAGGAGTGACTGCTGTTGTTTGCACCCTTCCTGAGCTGGTAAATTTGTCTTTCTTGTTAAATAAATCATGTTTGACAGAGTTTACTTCCTTTATTAAAGCTAGGATTTCTATTTAAAAGGGTATAGGGCAAAGCAAGAGGGCTTTGGGAATGGCCTGTGTCCCACAGACCTTGCTGTGAATGCATGCTATTCTTTGCAGGATAGATTCGAATCTGCCTATCTGGAGTGTGCTCCTCCAACCTCATTTCACCAGTCTGTCATTGGCAACAAAATAGCTGCCTTTCAGAGTCAGTGCTCACATGACAGAGGCCCCCGGGCTCTGCACTGCGGAAGTCAGAGATGAGTGGCCTTGATGAGTGATTTCTCCAGGACTGATCTTCTCTTCGATGTTCAATACTTGGGCTTCCTTCCTTTGCAAGGGCTGATTCCTCAGCTGATAGCTGACCTGGGGTCACTTGAGAGCATTTGTGCTTGTGAAAAGTCATTTTCTTCTTCTTTTTTCTCTTCTTCTTGCTTTAGGGAAGTCATGTGGCTGCTTAGGCCCTACTATGGGGGCAGTTTGAGACCAGAAGGTGACTTTGGACGGGATCTGGCAGTTACTTGGGAGCTGTGATTTCTTGACCTCACTTCCCTCCATCCTGGTGTTTGTTAACCTGAGGTTTCCTTCCCTGCCTCGTTAGCCTCCGGAGCTGCGACCATGCGGGTCCTTGGCCTGCTCTCTTGGCTAGCCCTGCCCAGCCTGGCCCAACCCAGCTTAGCACCATGGATCAAGGAGGGTGTTGTTTCCTTAGGGAAGTGTGAGATGGGGCCACTGTCCCTCTGCCTAGGTTCGGACCCTTCCTGTGGCTGCTCAGTCGCCACGCCTGGAACATGGGGAGTCTGAACTCCTAGCGTATTAGGCCTTACCCTGGGTTTCCCTGCTGTGGTGTGTGGGGGTCAGGGCCTCTCTTCCCTGCCTCTGATCCACTGTGTGAGTTTAGATGATTTCTTTGTTGTCTTGAGCCTTCAGGTTTTTCTTTAGCAAAGTGACAGGATGAACATACAAAGTTTCTGTGAGAGGCCTGTGACCTAGGATTTTAATGACTGCGGGTACTTGGCTTAGGTCCTCTAGGCGCTTGCTCTGGGAGGTCATCTGTATGTTTAGCCTCGTATCACAGAAGAAGCCAGAGGCTCAGGGAGGTGCGCTGCACGCTGGGTACCTCAGGTTGTGCAGGAAGGAAGTGGTAGAACCTCCGGTCCAAGGAAGGTAGCTTGCAACAAAGCCCATCTGCTCGCATGCTGAGCTTTCCTGCTTTCCTGTGATATGTGACTGACCTTCAACCTGATGCTCAGGGCTTGGTCTGCCCTAGGCTTTGGTTCTTATCATCTCTGCCTGCCAACTTCTGTGACTCACCCTAGCATTTGGCCTTTGAGGTGTTCGTGGACATGTGGTAAAAGGCCTGAGGTGTCAGTAGCTTTCAGAGTATCCTGCGCTACCTGATCAATAGTCTCAGCTATGTCACTGGTTCCGTTACTGTCTCAGGCGCACATCTTCCCTTTCCCAGTGCCCTCATTGTTTATGCCTGCTTGCACAGACCCAGCTCCTCTTTGTTCCCCTTTCCTCTGTCTGCTCATCTAGGCGTCCGCTCAGGAACGTGGCTGTCAAGTGGGCTGTCATTCAGTGGCTCTGAATGCTTGTGGCCCCCTGGGGTGCGTACATTTCCAGCAGAGGTGGAAGCCATCATCTGTGTTTCTCCAGGGTTGGTTCTGCCTCTGCAGCTGTCTTCTCAGAGTAGAGACTCCAAGAAGACGTCTGCTTTGGGAGTCTGGCAGGCCAGTTATGTGGAGCAGCAGTGGACAGCACACGGGAAGTCTCACATTGGTTGTGAAGCTTCAGTGGTCAGCATTCACTTAGCACGTTTGTCCCACAAGCTTGATGACTTCTTCTCAGTAGAGGCTTAAGTCTCCAAACCACACTGGTGCCTTGAGTATCTCCTATCAGCTCTGTCCACTGGTCACAGTCATGTCTCTCACTGTCCACCTTGGGGCCATCCCAGTGATGGGGTCTTGTGTACCTGGTACTCAATGAGCAGAGTTAAGACTCAGTGTGTAAATGGTGGCATCTTTTATGCCTTCCTCTGTTCTGTCCCTTCTTTCAAGCTGGGGATCACAAGCTCCCCCTGTAGGAAGTTCTTCATGAGTTACTTAGTTGTCGCTGTCATTGTTAATGTTTCTTGAGAGTTGTGACAAATTACAAAAATTAACTAAAGATACACCAAATCATTGTTGCCTTTGATTTATTGGATAGCAGCTGTAGGTGTTACGTCCTTGTTCAAATATGTGAATCCTTCTCTTCCTTTGTCCACCCAGTCATCTAATCATCCAAGGGAAGTTTTGTTAACCTTCTCTCCCATATTAAGTGCTGGGAACATACACCAATCTCTGCCTCAACAGTGTGAGGATTCTCCGCACGTTAAAGCAGCCATGGGTGTTTGTACACTATTCATAGCTCTTGTTTACTGACCAGAGTTGTGAGTCCAAGCTTCGGTATTTTAGTCCATATAGTGCTCCAAGGAAGCATTTCCATCTGGGGACATCGTTTATCCTACTGGTCCAGGAGCCCTTGTCCTGGTGGCACAGGCCCTGTGTGTCTATGCTAAGAACCTTCCAGGTGCCTGCTGGGTGCCCTGGGAAGCAGATGCCAATCGATCTGGTGAGCAAGGCTATGGGACGCCTTTGCGATCAACAGCTGTGAAATGGGGAGAAGAAATCAAGATTGGACAGAAGGTCAAGTGGCGCTATGACAGTGCCCCACAGAGGACAGCCCATAGGAGCCTGGGGACTAGGCTGACCTTTGGCAGTTGTCCTGCATTCGAGTGCAGATTTGCCTGGGAGGGTGCTTGACTTTGAACATGTTAATGCTGTTCAGTGAAAGCCGTCTCCAAAGAGGCTGACACCTGCGCTTTCAGCCACTTTGAACGATGGCTGGATGGATAAATACCTGCTCTATTCCCATTCTATCCTCTGCCCCCAACATATAATGAGCACCCGGTATTTGAGGGAATGGAATTACTTGAGCTCTATGGAAGCAGTGTGAGGAATTCATTCGTCAAGCATTTACTATTTTGGCAAAGATTTATTGAGCTCCCATTACATGTCAGGCAGTATTTCTGCTCTTACAGAGTTTACAGTCTAGAGGTTTTGAGGTGGGTGGTGGTTCAACAGTGGCTTCCTGGAAGAGGCAACTTTCATTCTGGGGGTGTGACTTCCTGGACCACAGGTTTGGGGCCACCTTTGGGCTCAGGGCTCCCTTGGCTTTATAGAAGATGACTTATTGAGTGGGGGAGGCGAATGCATATGGGATGCTTTCCCAGGGAGGGGACTCGCCACTGTGGTCACCTGCCTGTGCACCTGTCCGTGTGGGAAATTCCCTGCCGAACGTACACTTGCTGACATTTGCACTCCCGAGGGCCTGGAACTCCCCGGGCTCACTGACTTTACATCACTTGAGTAACTGGAGAATGGAACTCAGTGGAAACACCTATATATTTTTCTTCTGTGAGTCACTGAAAAATTACAACCCAGCGTGTACACAGCCACTGAGCATTTTTCCCCCCATATGTAAATTTACTGTCATCACAGTTCAGGAAGTAGAGACTCTGTGCAGGGAGGCTGAGATGAAATCAGTGAAATTTAGATCTGAAAGAGGCGTAGAGATTACCCAGTCCAGCCTCCTTCCCTTGCAAGAGGCCGGGTGGGGAAAGGACTGGCCGAGGCCCCCAGAAAGATGTGGAGAGAGGCGTTGGGCGTGTCACTTTGTGAAGCATTCGCCGGGACAGTTGACCCCTTCTCCCAGCACGGAGAGGAGCTGCAGCCCTGTGTGCCGTAGGCTGTGTTTATCTGCACGAGTCACCAGAATTATCAGAAAGGCGTTTACCGAAAGCAATGGCTTTGATGTTCTGGGTGACAAGACCCAGCATGCCAGCAGGAAGGGAGGTTTTGGGGTTGGAGAGATGAAGTTGTTGCTTTGGTGGTGACTGAATCACTTTAAGGTGGGAGGATGTTTATGAGGGAAAGTATAGTGCGAACATAGGTACAAAAAGGAAAGTTTGAGGTAGATAGGTGGTTGGTGACACACTTCTAATGGCCCCAGGAAAACCTCCTGGTCGGTGACCTTCCAGAAGCCTCCTTCTTCCCCCGCCGGCTGCATCCCCTGTTTCCATGGAGAGATTCACATAGCACCTTACAGTTCACAGAGCATCGTCACCTCCTGCAGTCCTAACCATTCTGTCCCTGGGCTTCTTGAGGTGTAAGATGTGGATGAGAAGAGTCCCTGCCACCCTCCCGGGGTTGTCAGGAGGGAAGCACTTGCATATACCCTTTGCAGCTGGGTTGCTGGCAGTCAGGGTTACCTGGGGGGGGGGCTGGGTTTCCTGGATGGCTTTCACAGCATGCTGGAGGTTAAGGGACATTCGGACTGGCTTCCGGCAATGAGATCTCACCCCAACTCAAGTGTCATCCGTGGTGCTGCTGCTCTTTAATCAGTCTGGCTCGGTGGTGGCAAACCTGTGACATGTGGCTGCAGTAGATTGTTGGCCATAAAAGCTCTAAAAGGTTTGCTGTCCCTGGTCTGGACTCATCAGCCTTAGGAAATAGGAGCATTTGTAGTGAGTGAGGACCAGGGCCCAGGGACCGGGCCTCACACAGCTCGGGGTTATGCATTGCTTCACGCCCACGCAGTAGCTAGGCTGATCTCTTTTTCCTTTTTTGTGTTTAAAACAGAGCAAAATTGAACCTTTTGAAGAGATATCTTAGTTTTCTGTTGCTATAATGAAATACTGGAGACTGGATGATTTATAAAGGGAAAGAAGTTTATTTGGGCTCACGGTTTTAGGCCTGCAAGTCCAAGGACAGGCTGCTGCCTCTGTTGAGGGCTTAATAACATGGTGAAAGTCAGAAAGGCAGGCACTAGGGCTGGCCTCACTTTGTGACAGCCTGTTCTTGCTGGTAACTAGTACAGTCCCATGAGTGCAAGCGAGAACTCACTTGTTGCTGTGAGAGTGAACCCAGTCATGGGTGAAAAGAATTACCGCTCTTGATAGCCCAGTAACGGCCCCAGTTCTCAGCCCCACCACACTGGAAGCAGCTTTGTGCCTGGGTTCCAGTGGGGCTGAACAGTGCTGAGATCATCGCCGTGAGTCATCCCCGAGACACAGGCTCCCGAAGGCATCAAGGGTTTCCAGCGGAACCTGCTGCCCGCGTCTGTCCTGTTTCTCCTCCCTAATGACACGGTTGAGGCCAGTTTGTTGGGTCTTCTTCCAGAGATAGTGCATGTGTGTGTGCTGAAAACCTGTGCATCCGTCAGAGCATCTATCAGCAAGTATTGAGCACCTGCTGTATACAGTGCCGAACGGGGTCCTGGTGGGAATGTGAGGTGTGATTGAAAGGGATGATGTGTTTAAATAAAAGGAAACTATTATTGTAAAAGTTGTTGACACTCATCCCCCCACTATGCCACCCCTGGCTTCCAACAGAATCTACCCGGCTCCCCATGCCCTGAGGCAGGGCTGCAAATGCTCCTTAGTGAGTGTAGCTGACCTGTTGTGGTTGCCTTGCTGTGCGAAGCATTCGCCTTTCCTGGTCATTCTGACTTGGAGAAAGAGCCAGAAGTCACACCGTTCCAGATGGACTGAGTAAATGGCTGAGGACACAGCACAGTCTGTTCACAAGCTTGCCTTTCCATTGGATCGCCCTCGGCGCCGGCATCCACTGAGCTTTTTATCCCGTTTTATAAAGACAGTCAAAGAAATGGGCTTCCAGGACTGCTGTGGAGCAACGGGGAGGTGTCTGAAGCAAGGGGAGGTTTCTTGAGGGGGTCGGTGTGTCTTTTACTGTAGTAAAAATTTTAGCGTTAAGCCGTCACCTTGTGTGTTGGTAACCCTGGTACACAAGGTGGGGAAACGGGCAGGGCTCCCTGCTGTCTGCGCCTGTTTCAGGTCCGGTCTTGGTTCCTGTGTTGCTCTGACCTGAGGGGTCCATCTGCCTTCTGCCCGAGGGAATCCTGTTTGGCAACTTGGGGTCGAATCCCAGCTCCCCAGTTTGCCAGGCTGCCTGGATGTACCCCATTTCCCAGTCCTCCTCCAAGCCTGGCCCTGGGGCGTGCTGATAGCAGTAACACTCATTATTTCTTTTTGTGAGAGGGACAGGCTAGTGGGGTATGTTACTTTTAGTTTTATCTTTTCTGATTTCCCATGCAGTAAATCATAACCTTTGTAAGTAAGTTAGCATGGGTTTTGGTAGAAAAGTGTTTGCTCATTTTGGCTGGCTTGCGTGGGATGGTACGAAGAACTGCTGTCCACGCAGGTCTGCCAGTTGTTAGTACAGACACACACATACACACACAATGTTTTTTGACTCATTTGAGAATAGTTCACAGACATGGCCTTTTATCCAAAAATACTTAGGGGATGTTTCTTAAGCACAGGAGTACTCCTTGACGCAGCCGCTATGTGATTGTCAAGCTCAGGAAACACACCTACGGTTACATTACCAAATCCACAGGCCACACGCAGTGTCATTAGTTGTCCCAGTCATGTCCTAGTTGACTATTCTTTCATGACTTTGTATGGTCATCTAGTGGCTGTGTTTCTTCAGCCTGCCTTTAACTTGCAGCGGTCTTCAGCCGTTCTTTTCCCCTTTGGTTACGCATGCTCTTGGTGCACGATGAACACGTTCACTGTGGGGAGCTGGTACCCACACAGGCCGCATCGCAGTCCTTGTCTCTTCCCCATCCCCTGCCACCTCCCCTCCCCTCCCGCCCGCAGCTCCCCTTTCCACTGCCAAGGGTCTGCCTCCCTGTTTCCCGTTGTCTTCTCTTTTGTTCTTTAAATTATTGACACTGTGGGTTTTTCACATGGGGGAAAGCTTGTGCTATCTAACCTTCTGTACCTCATTCACTTTGTTTCGCATTAGGGTCCCGAGTTGGATCTGTCCTCCTCCAGATGATTCGGATTCACTCCTTCCGTGGGTCTCTGCTGCTCCTGGCCTTGACCCTGTTGAAAGGTCCAGGCAAGCTGTTTTGTAGACTATTCCTCAGTTTGCGTTGAGATCTTCTTTGTGGAAAACTCCGCTGTACCACCTGCTTGGCTGTGTGCCGTATAATCCTTGGGAGTCTCCTGTCACTGGTGGCCACACCCACATCTTGTAGATGAGGAAGCTGAGGTGTAAACAGTGAATCATCTCGTCCACAGTCACATGCTTAGGAGCTGCAGAGCTGGGATTCGCATTCAGGGCTGTCTGTTTTGAAATCAGATCTTCTGCCAGACAGTAGGAACAGATGACAGTGGTTAGAGTCTGAGAATGACAAAGCGTTTACCGAGCACCTGCACCAGCCAGGTGTTCTGCTAAACCCTCTACCTGTGTGGTGTTGCGACCCTGATCCAAGGCAGCAGCTGCTCTTTCTATCCTGGCTTTGCAGGTGAGGTCCGGAGAGGTTCAGTCAGCTGCCCGCAGTGACAGAGCCCCTGCCTGGCAGGAGCAGCGCTGGCCCTGAGCAGCCCGGGTCCTGAGCCTGCACCTGGGGCCTTCGCGTTCAGCGCGGTTGTGTTGCATAAACTTCAGCAAGCATGGAAGCCATGCTGCGCTGACCTTTGGGAAGGGTCCAGGAGTGTCCATGTGTGTCCTTTCTGGGGCTGTTTCCAGGGGAGGAAACATTCCAAGGCCAAGTCTGTGCTCAGGGGCTTGCTGGGGAAAGTGGTTCCGTTCCCTGCAGTCTACAGCTGCCACAGGTGTCGCAGCCTAGCACCACGGCGTGTCTGCAGAGGACAGTGGTGTTGGGATCGTTTCCAGGACAGAAGTCGGTGCTCTGTAGCTTGTATCATGACCGTCACTGTTTCCTGCCGAGTGGCCAGGTCCCCTGCCTGTGAGGTGCCTGGCACTTGCTGCCATCCGCCCGCCCAGTCGGCATTTGAGGCTGGCTGCCTGGCTGGGGCTGCGTTGATGCTGTGTGTTGTACCTGGACCTCTTCACCTTCCTGGCATTCTCCCACCTTACTCTTGGGGCCTTGCTCAGGGTGCCCAGCCAGGGTGCCACTCACTTCTGCTTGGAGAAGGGCAGATAACCAGGCCCCACCTTCTGGCATATGGAGAGAAATAGAGGACCGGTGACCTGGGACATAGTCGGAACTGTTCTGGTGGATCCCAGAGCAGAACTGCCCGGGGCCACCCCTCTCCTCTTCCCTCCTGGTGGTCTTGGGGGCCTGGGCCTGCCTGTCTGAGGCACTCAGGTTCCTCAGGCATCAGAGCACAGCGCAGGGTTCCGGCAGTGATCGTTTGCAATCCTCAGTGACCCCAGAGAAGTCATCGGCACCCTTGGAGGGGCCACAGCTTGCTCGGCCAGGTCAGGGACGTGTATTTGTGAAGCACGGAGGAAGCCAAGGTCTCCATCTCAGGAACAGTGCGTGGGGGAGGGGGCAGGAGGGTCTCCCTCACCCCCGGCCCAGGCCTCCCTTCTCACCCTGTCGTCTCTCTTGCTGGGGTTGACAGGAGTCTGAGCAGCTTCCCTCATACTGGCCACGGGAGTTGTGTCACCCTGTGGCGTGTCACAACTTTGTCCGTGGCTCCTCCCTGAGAGTGCGAGGTCGTGTGTGTTGAAGAGGACAGGGACCTCGGTGCTATTCACCTGGCTCTGAGCCCGCAGCCAGCCCGTAAGTCTCCCCCAGCTGCCTTCGGCTCGTGGGAGACACTTTAGATATTTTAGTCCCTTAATTTCCAAGAATCCTTGCTCCTTGGGTATGCTTTAAAACATTAATTAAAAACATGAATCAGATGGCTGCCTTGGAGGAGCTCTTTCTTCTGCAAGAGCCAGCGTTCTGTGTTTTCACTGTCCCTTGCCCCTGGCCCGAGGAGGAGGGGGCGCCAGTTTGCAAATCAGCAGTTAAGCCACCCATGTACAGTTTGGTGCAGTGAGTTTCCACATGCGGGACATGGAGATGGTAGTTGGACCTGCATCCTGGCCTCCTGGAGCCGTTGTGGAATGAATTTTACGTTCTCTAGCACCTCGTAGTTTGCAGAGCCCCTGGTGGTCTCGGTTCATGTGACCCGCACAGCTGAGAGGTGGGGAATGCTGATCTTACCCATTTCACAGATGCGTAAGCTGATAAACAAGGGAGTCGGGCATGGTGGTGCATGCTTATAATCTGAACACCCTGGGAGGCTGAGGCAGGAAGACCAGGATCACAAATTAGAGTCCAGCCTGGACAGTTTAGCAAGATTGTCTCCAGAAGGGGTGGGGCCTGGGGATGTAATTCCACACAGAGGCCCTAGGTTCAATGCCGAGGACAGCAGTCCCTCAGTTCACGAATGCTTCTGCTGGCGAACAATTTGGTTTGCGTACAAAAGCACTTAGTAAAATTTTGCTTCTGTTCCCATGCTCTTCGTTGGGTGACAAACATGATCATGGCCATCTTCCCCACACAAACCTGACCATCTTCCCCCAAATCGTAGAACAAATTAATTTCATAAACCGAGGTACCGTCATATGGGAAAATAAAATACGGCTGTAGCAGGGTTGGCTGAGGGCCTTCGACCCTGCAGGCTTTCCCCGTCCCTGAACCTCTTGCACTGAGCTTCAGTAGTGAGTAAGCCACCCTGGAGAGAGAGGAAGAGAGGGGGCCGCTTTTGATTTGGGTTTTTCTTTCATTGTCTCCAGCATTATCTTAAATGACTTTAACAGCAGCTGTCATTTGTAAGTGCTTTCAGTGATGTGCGCTGCAAAGATTCTCGCGAACTCTGAACAGACCTTTACGTGAGAAGATGAGATGCAGAGAGGTTGGACGGTTTGCCGAGGCTCCTAAGGAGAGCTCTGGAGGTGGGAAGAGGAACATGAGCCCGCAGTCTGATGCGGCCACTGTGACCGGAGACCTGTGCCGCTGCCCTTCGGGGTGCCCAAACGATTGCGTTTTGACAATGAGGTGGAAGTGCCCGGCTGGTCTATGTGCGTGAGGAGCGCGGGTCACCGCTCACTGTCCTGCGCGGGTGCTGGGGGAACCAGCTCTTCCAGGAAGCAGGCAGCGACTCCCCTGGGGTGGCCAGACTGCCGCGTCTCTCTCGAGGGAGGAAGGCGACATCCCCAGGGCCCCACAGCAGCAAGTGCAGCAGTGTCATTCCCTGAGGGGAGAGGGGGACTTCGAGGCGGGGCGTGCAAGCCACCTGCCTCTTGTTCCTGGCCGTGGGGAAGGGACAGAAGACCCGCTCTTCCCCGAACTGGGGCCAGAGGCCCCTCAGAACTTTCCAGTGCCCTTTGCACTGCCTGTGCAGCCTGAGCCTCATGTCACTAGTGCTGGGGCCACTGGTGTGGGGGGCTGCTCTGGGGAGAAGGCTGCGACACAAAGGGGCCCCGTGGCAAATGCAACTGCAGTGTCGCATTTCTACGGCTTTCTGTGGGGTCCGCACTGGAGCAATAGCATCCTTTCCAGACAGGAGCCCACCAGGCTAAGCATCAGGCTGGCTTTGGGGTGGCCCAGGAGGCCTCCCAACCTCCCCAGCCCGCCCTGATGCACCCGCTGGTGCCTCACACGGCCATTTCAGTGATGAGTTAGGATGAGGATCTCTGACGAGGCTACAGTTTTTGTCCCCTGAGCAACGCGTCACTGCCCACAGATCCCAGGCTGCTGGGTGGTGGTGCTGAGCTAGATAACATTTATGGCGAAGCCCATCTGAGGCAGCTGCCATGGTTGGCAGCATCTCTACCATCTGTAGAGTGGAGTGGGCACCCCGGGACAGGCCGTTCTCGGAATGGAAGGCTTGGGTCTGCTTCCTGCTCCTCTCCACCTGGGCTTCTGGGGGTCAGAGGAATTCAAAGCTCGCTTCGGGCAGAGGGGCAGGATTGCTGGGCAGGAGCTTGGGAGTCAGAGAGAGCCAAGTGTTAGCTCTGGCCTGGCTGCTTGTGTGACTCCTGGAATACGGGGATATCAGAACGGATCGCTCTTACGGGATGTGGCACAGGGGTTGACACAGAATCATGGCTCAGAGCTTCCTTTTGTTTTATTGGTACATGTTTGTAGTGCACGCATTTTACAACCCTCTTGTCTTTTTCTGGTACCTGTCATTTGGCACACAGTCATACGCAGCTTTTGTTTTCAAGTGAATGAAATAGCTCATTACCAGATCCATTCAAGGCAAACATTGCAACTCATAATCCTTTTATTTTTTTGTATATTTCTAGAATCCTATCACACCTGGGATTTAGGTGCTTGCAACCAGGAAAATCTGCGTATTCATTCAGCACTGCAGAAGAACTTGAGGACTTCTTTCCCTGAGCTAAAGCCGGAGTGTTTGGGAATTTGGAGAATGACGGTAAGGGACCTTCTCCTCTGAGCCTGTGGCAGCAGAAATGCTTTTGGAATTGATGGTCTTTGCAGCGCAACTTGCTGCGTGGGTCCGGAGTTCTTGGCACATTTTGCAGTGCTTCACGGTGCTGGGGAAACGGTTTTCTCACAGTTCACCCTGGCATCTTTCTGGGCAGTGCGTGGTGTGGTCTGTCGCCCGTGAGCGGAGGAGAGGCTTGGCAGGCCTGACGGGGTGGCAGGAGGACTCCCCCAGAATTCAGCTGCTGGGAGCGAGGAGATAGCGCACAGGTGGCTCACGGCCCAGAGCCCTGGGACGGCTCTGAGAAAGGCTGGCGTTGGCACTTGTGTGCACAGTCTGTTTGTGCTGCAGACTTGTCTGTCACATGGGGAGTCACTGCCTTCGGCCCCCACCTCCCCAGCAGTGCAGCGCACCTTTCCCGTCTGTGCTGGTGGGCCAGAGACACCAGGGGCGCAGAGCCGGGTGCTTGAGATCCACCCCCACTCCACCTCCCTCCCCTTCCCTGCCTGACCCCAGCAAGTGTAGCTCTCCAGGCTCTTCTTCTCCCAGTGCAAACTGGACCTGGACCTGCTTGGCATGGCTGTGGGGACTATGGAAATGGCTGAGGAGTGGACACCCTCCTCACGTGTCTCCTCTTCCAGGCCCTAACCTGCCTGGCACGTGGCCATCTAGGTATCGTTCTCTCTCGTCCCAGCCCTCTCCCGGATCACGCAGCAGAGGGAAGAAGGACTTCTTCCTTCTGACTCTGCTGTGGTTTGAGTGTGTCCCCATGAGTTCACGTGTTGGACCGTAGGCTCAGGTATTCTGCTGTAGCAACAGAAAAGGTGGAGACAGTGGCGTCTTATTTTATGTTTTTGAAGACAAGATGTCACTACATCATCCAGGCTGGCTGCCAAATCTTGGTGATCCTCCTACCTGAGCCTCCTGAATGCTGGGACTACAAACATACACCGCCACACCTCTTCATGTTTGACCCTCCCTTTGCTCTTTTGGCCTCTGCTGCCCGGGTCATTTCCCTTGGCTGCCTGCCTGCTGGCTGTCGCGGCTATGGAGCGAGGACATTAGCAGGCCCCTGCCTTCCTGCGTGTGGAGCGGAGCAGCTCTGGTCTTAGCCCCAGGGCACATGTGTCAAGGTTGCTCCCCATGGGCAGTGCTTGTGGTGGTAAAGTACTCCTGGCCCTGTAAACCTCTATACTTGAAATAGAAACATCTTTTGACGCGACCTCTGGTATTGGCCCATTTCTCTATTACTCTTTCTGTGGTTTCATATTGAGGTTTTTGGCGCGTTGCATTTGACCTGGAGTTTATTTTTAGCAGTAAAAGCTGAGTTCAGTTAATGTCAGGGCAGTTGCAGAGGAGGGATTCGTATGTCTTGGGGAAAATCTGCCTAACTTTATTTCTGCCGATAACATCTGGCCCCCAGCGTGCACCGTCGCGCTGCAGTCAGAGCTGCATCCTCGATGCTTGGCGCGGGCTCCGCAGAGACAGGAGCAGTGACCGGGTCCAGCCCCTAGGACAGGAGGGTATCTGGGTCTCAGTCCTGTGTGTCCAGCTGCTGGGTGCTTGGCGAGCACCCGCCACAGCTCGCACTCCGGCAGCGGTCAGCGTCAGTGGCATCAGAGCCGAGGCGGGGCTGCAGCGTCTTGGGGCCGATTGCTTCCCCGCCAGGCCTGGCTCCGTCTTCAGGAGCAGTGAGCACTCGGCTCTGGCAACACCCAACTCTTCTCTCTGGATGGCCCAGGTGTTGTGGGACAATTCGCAGTCTTCTCCCTCTGTATCTTCAGTCTTTGGGCTCATGACAGGTGCAGGGGACGTGCTTGGGAGCCGTTTGCTTGGGCTGACAATTTCCGGACACTGACTTTGGCCTCGACGATGCAGGCATCCCACTCCTTCGAGGGCAGCCCAGTCTGCCTCAAGAGACGAAGTGAGCCCACAGTGTATACAGTGTTTCCTCGCCTTCCTCTTTCATTTCATTGCTGGAATGATTGATGTTGGTTCATTGACCTGGATTTCCTAAGGCCCTGCAGTATATGTGGAGTAAAGAGGGACGAGCCAGGAGGAAGGTCCTCAGTTTCACTGATGAGGGAGCCGGAGACCCGGGGAGGTCTGGTGGTGGCTCTCACGTGACAGCACGGGTCTTCGGAGTCTCGCTCTTGCCCCTGGCCAGTGTGGCCTGGTTTCAAGCTGCACGCTTCTCTGGCTCTGCTTCCCCACTTCTCCCTGCCCCTCCTTCTGCCTGTCCCAGCTCCTCTGCTTTTCTGTCTCCTCTAGCTCTGTCATCGGAGGACAAGGACTGTTCTTTCTACTGTCCTTTTGTGGGAAGCAGTCTGCTCTCGTGGGGCGGTGCTCGGGGTCCTGTCTGGGCGAGGGATCTTGGGTGTCCCCGAATCCACCTTGTGTGGTGACTGGATTGGCAGGATGTACCAGATCCCTCTGCGCCCACGCCTGTCCCCTGCTGTGAGCCAGGGGCTTCGATGGGCTGGAAGATGCCAACAGAATGAACGAATGATCTCTGTCTTTAAAGGCTTTCATATAGACTGGTCATAGGAATCACTAGAGAAGCAGAGCCAGTGCAAGGTGAAGGTAGACACATACTTCTGTCTATATCCATATCTGTGTCTCTGTGTCTGTGTGCATGTCTATACATCTGTGTGGAGAGAAGTTTATTATAGGCATTGACTCACAGCTGTGGAGGAGGCTGTAAAGTCCAACACACTTTCTTGTGGACTTCTGTCCTGTCACTACACGATGCTCTGAGCTCATCTTTTATGTTTCCTTGGAGTCAGCCATTTCTCCCCTGGAACCCTGCTTCGTTTTGTTGGAGAACAGTGTTAGAAAGCACAGGCTTACTGCTGTCCGGGCGTGATTTCTCAGCTATGGAGCTGTGACGTGTGTGTGTGTGTGTGTGTGTGTGTGTGTACACCAGCACATGCCTCTCTGCAGGTATCCATCTGTGTGTGTGAAGCTAACTATGCCTTCGTACCAGGTCCCAGGCCTGATTTATCACCATATTCCAGACCCTTTTTAAAGGACTTCACTTGTTCGCCAGTGTAAGGAAAGGCACTGAATGGAGAGGTCAGAAAGTCCTCATGGGCAGGGGGCTGTGGGCTGAGGACATTGGACTTTTATGGCCGCATCAAGTGGAAGTCACACAGGAAGGGTGCATTTAAACAGAGAGAAATATGTGCCGCCCAGGTCGTTTGCAAACCAGGACCCGCGTCACACTCACTGGCCTCTGCGTGTGACCCTCCCTGGGCCCGGCCCTTCTCTTAGTCTTCCTGTCCTCTGCCGAGGACGTTCCTGTTGCCCCTGCCCTCCTCCTGCACAGCTCCCTTGCCGTGCTCCCTGCTTCTCCTGGGGCCTCGGGCTCGCCCGCTCGATGCCGCCACCTTCCTGAGCCCAGGCACGCTGGGTGCGGTGGTGGCGTCTCTGCATCCGCCTCAGTCCCTAGCAGCCAGGGGCCTCCCGCTCCTTGTCTGTAGGGCCAAAGAGGGAGGAGAACTGAGGGCCTGGTGGGGACCTAGTGGGCAGTGTCGTCCAGAGCCCTGGCTTGCTGGGCTGGCCCGGCTGCGGGCTGTTGCTCTTGTCTGCTCAGCGTGGCCAGGCGCCTGGCTGTGGCTTAGGCCCTGTGCCTGACAGCCAATCAGTGGTGTGCTGACTGTTGTCTCTGTGTGTGTGTTGACTGTTGTCTCTGTGTGTGGCCAGCCCAGGGTCACTGTCTCCGACCCTCGAAGGCCTGCGTGCTGGTGCGACCACACCTGATTACGTAAAGGAAAACCAGAAGCTGGGGAGCAGGGGGCCTTGTGCCTTCCGGTTTGCCTTCTGCCCGAGTGTGTCGCTGCCCCGTCCTTACCTGGGTGGCACTGTCCCAGGAGAAGCAGGCACTCCTTGTCTGGGGCTTTAGTGCCCCACACTCCTCACCAGCTTCAGCTCAGTGCCATCAGAGATGGCACCACGGCCAGGCCCGGGCCCGTCGGTTCCCATAACCTTGCGACACCTCCCCAACCTGGAATCTCCAGGGTGGTTATTTGTTTTCTGTCATTGTTGCTTTTCCCATGCTTCCATGGCCCGCCTTTGCCTTTTCCATTTCCAGTTTATCCTTCATTCTTGTGTAAAATTCTGCTCCTGAAAGCTACCTGCAGGCTTGCTAGGCCAGGTAAGCGTGCAGTTCCTGCGCACGCCTCCCGAGCTCCCCTGAGCACCAAGCTGGTCTTCATTTTGTCGCCTCCGGGCAACAAGAGCTGCCACCTGTGCCGCCCACCTGTGGCATCTTCCACCCCTGCGGCGCCGTGCTGGGAAGCCCTGATTACCGACCTCAGCCCTCAGCCCGCAGCGCTGTGGCCCATAGCTCACGGGACTACCCAGCCTGCCGGGCGTGGAGTTGATGTTTCGGGTTTTCCACTGCGAACAGTAGTCCCCAGGGGGGGCAGGGCTCCGCCCCATGTGTCTGCAGGGGAGTGTGACCGTGCGGGGTGGAAACAGCCCTGTCAAAATAGTGCAAGGGCCGTTCTCACAAAGGAAGTAAGGCTTCTGGGGGGAGGACGTGGGCTGCAGCTTCTTGGGGGGTTTCGTCCCCACGGGGTGGGGGGCGGGGCAGCAGACTGACTGACCCACTTCCTGTGGCCCTTCCCACTGCCCCAGGCTCCGGGGTCTCCTGCTCCCTGCTCGCTTCGGCTCCTTACGCCCGGGACAGGAATCACTGTCTGCAGAGCAAAGATAATTCTCCTCCATGGGTTTTCTCTCCACACCTGTGTCTTTTTGGGCTGCTGTAGTAAAATACTGTAAATGGTGTAGCTTGGAAACCACAGAAATGTGCTTCTTACAGTTCTGGGGGCTGAAGTCTGAGAGCAGCGCGTGGGCAGGTGGTGTCTGCTGAGGGCCGGCTTCTCCGTGTCTGCTCCGGCAGGAAGCCCGGGCCTCTTTAGCAGGGGCGCTCGTGCCACTGCCCAGGCCTCCTTGCTGATAACCCTCCCCGTGCCCTCTCCTTGGGCGGGAGGTGTCCAGCACAGGCATTCTAAGGGCATGCAAGCATTCAGGCCATAGCAGCCTCGCTACGGTACCACTGCAGCGTCACCTGCTGACCACGCCGTTCAGCTGAAGCTGAAGCTTCCGTTCCTCAGGGTGGAAAGCGACATGTCATAACCCCTGAGACTTCCAGGAGTTCTTGTTGGTCAGGGCCACGATGATGATCCGGCGTTTCCGAGTAGGCTTCTGCGCACGTGTTTCGATTTTCTTGCATGTAACTCTTTCTTCTTCAGTGGGGTGTGCGGATGTGCTGCCTTAACAAAGTACTGCAAACCAGGTCCCTCAGAACCACACGAATGCGTTGTCTTTTCAGGCAGTGTGGAGGCTGGAGTCTGTGGAAGTGCCGTTAAGACTGCGTTCCTGCCGGAGACCCTTGGGGAGAATCTGCCCTTCCGTCCCCTCTTTCGTCCTTCTGGTTGCCCATGGCATTTCTTGCTGCCCCTGAGTTTATAGCTACACCACTCTGATCTCTGCCCGTCCTCACGTGGCCTTCTGTCCTGTGTGTCTGGGTCCCGAGTCCCTCTTCATCTAGGAATCAGGACCCCGTTATCCAGTTTACCTTGATTGTCTCCACAATGGCCCTATTTCTGAAGGAAGCCATGTTTGCAGGTACAGGGGTTTGATTAGCCCACAACAGGGAGAAGAAAATGCTATGATTTCTATTTTTGTTTATGTTTTTTACAAAATGCCTTTACTTTGACATGCTTTAAGATAATACAGGCATATGTATATATATATATAAATGAACTATAAGCGGGTCGTCACATCTAGGGGTTCTGCCCAATAAGGACCTACTTAAAAGAGAAAACCATCAGGTCTGGCTGATGAGAGACCCGGTCTCCATGTGCTCTGCCTTCGTATCGTAGGCTGGCCGTATCGTTAGGCTGGGTGACTTAAACAACGGATGGACTTTCTCAGTCCTGCCTGCTGGGCAGTCCGAGGCGTGGCTGTCTGGCTGTCTGGTGTGGGTTCTCCTCTTGGCTTGCTGATCTCTGCTTTCTCCACATGGGCACGGGGCAGGGGACAGGTGATGGGTGGAGCTCTCCAGTGTGTCTGTCCACAAGAACACTTACCCTGGCAGATCAAGGCTCCACGCAGGACCTCATTTAACCCTGTAGCCCCCATGAAGGTCTAATCTCTGGGAGTTGCCTGGGAGTCGGGACTTTGGCTTGTGAATTTGGGAGAGGAGATAATTCAGTCCATAAAGGCTCTACCTGTTGTTGGACCCCAAGGTCCCTTTAGCACTTGGGAATCACAGTGAAAACTTTACACCTAGTATGGTGGGTAGAATATGAGTTGACTTCCATGTGTGCCTCACTTTTGTTCTGGCTTTTTAGAAACCTTCTTCCCTTTTTCTTTTTAGCTGGATGACTCGGGCAGGTTAATTGCCCCCTTTGAATCTATTTTCTCTGTGGAGACAAAGCCTGTCTACAAAATCATTTGAGAGGGTAAATGAGAGTACTAAGCAGGTATTCAGCAGCGCTGGCTGTTGTCCCTCTGCAGGAGTGCCCTGGCCCCCGTCTGATGGGGTTGTCTCACCTGAGGTCCACTGTAGACAGCATTATCCCTGAGGCCTTTCTGAGCCCTGTCATTTGGGTGTCAAACTATTACTGCATGTTTCCTACACAGGTCAGTGTTATTCCCCTCCCTCCTCTCCTTTTCTCTCCCTCTCTCTTCTTTCCCAGTACTAAAGAGTGAAGGGCCTTCACACTGAGCTACATCCCCAGCAAAGCTCAGGTCTTGTTAAATTGCCCAAGTTGGGCTTGAACTTTCAATCCTCTTACCTCAACCTCCCAGAGTGCGGGGTTCCAGGTATGCATCTCCATGCCTGGCTGGCTCCTAGATTAGTTTTAAAGCAGGTCTGAGTGATCAGGCCAGCTCATATACAGTAGGTTTTTCAAGACTGAATGTTGTGTATTGGGTGAGGGGGGAGGGAAGGCTTGACCTGGGGTTCTCACTTTTTCAACCCTTTATTCCCCTCAGAGTTCTCTCCTTCCCTCCACGTCTCCCCTGCTGAGTGTGCTGACTCTTCAGTGGCTGGGGTTTGCAAGCACAGACAAGGTAGCTGCATGCAGGGCCCTGAAGTCACACCAGTCCATTGGGAGTCCAGCAAAATCTGTTTCTATCAGGTAGCTGCAGAGACAGAATAGTAAGAGGGAAAGCCCTGAACTGGGAGATGGATTGCTCTCAAGATTAATTCTGAAGAAGCCTTCTGAATACTTCTGTCGCTGTCTACCTGTGCAATCTTGGCCAAATTCTTTCCCTTCTATGTGTTTCCATTCTGTTGTCTGTAACAGCAGTCGTGCCTTTTTCAAACTTGAGAAACGCATCTCAATATGAAGGTTGATAGTCACCATTAATAGTTCGGACTGGGAACTTCACTTTTGCGTTTGCACTGTTTTACCTTTTGAGGTACTGTGAGTGCCAAAGGCCCCCGGTGGGGCATAGCACAGGTGCAAGCTCTTCAGTGAATTTCAGAGAGCATCCTGCTATCTTGACAGTCATGCCTGCTCCCTGGTGTCTGTCTCTGTTGACCCCAGAAAATCCCTCTGTGCCAGCTGTGTCATCCCGTGCTCTGGTGCACTTGGCCCTGCTCAGGGGCCAGCACCGCCACATCCTCCTGCTGGCCGCAGGGCCGGCACTGGCAGGGTGTGGTGTCACGGGGGTGCTGGGCTGTGGGCACTGCCAGCGGGGTTGGCGCAATAGCGTTGACCCTGTCAGGGAAGAGGATTGGCAGGGACCTCTGTGTGTTCAGAGTGTGTGCGCATGGGTCCCCCAGTCCTGCTTCCAGGAGTCCTGCTCCGGAGAGCACGGGGGCGTGCATTCCAGTGATCGACTGTTCCGCACCCCCGATACATCGTGGAGCCTGGTGCAGTGTCCCAGAAGCGAGGGTCTCTGCTCCCTTCTCTGCGCCCCTGATCGGGAGGCACCCGCGGCAGGTTAGTCCCTCGCTGATGACATCCACTCCCAAGGCTTGGTAGAGCAGCACCTGCCGGGTTCTGCTGGGAGGAGGTTCCTATTTTTTATGTGGTAAGTATCTCGTGGGGAGACACTTTAGAGCTGTATCAGTATCTCTTTCTCATCACGCTTTCACTGAGCTGATGTTAATACCCATTCTGAAGTAATTATTGCTCTGTGGCTTGCCAAATAGCGCGTTTCTTTTCCCATCAGTGCCTCTGCATTTGTCAATTAGAGTCCCACTGTAAGGAATAATTTTCCTTTCTTTTCTATTGGAAAACATTCATTATTTACATCAATAAGGACCCATGGATTCTCCTTGTTTTGGTTATAATCCGTGACCACAGTTATTTTGTGGCTTAGATTTTCTTAAATTTGGCCACTAGTATACCTTTCAGTTTTGGTTACTATGTCCTGGGTTTTGACATTTCTCCGTTGCTTGGTGAACTCTGCCTTATGTTTTCTCCAAGACTACTGTGTGCTGGACCGATCCCCGCCCTGCAATCAGCCATAGCACCTGTGATTTACTTGCATTATCTAGATTCAGTAAGGAAAAAATGCCCAAAAACCTAAATAAGGGACATGCTACCACATCCCTTGTCACAGGACAAAGCGTGACTGAAGAAGTCTTGTAGATTTACAAAAACAAAGGGCCACAGCAACTAAGTGCAGCGTGTGACTGTGGATCCTATCCTGTATGAGAAGAAGACATTATTGGTGAAACTTGAATGAGTCTTGTAATTAGGCAGTAGTATTCTGCTAAAGTTAATTTCCTGACACACTTAGACAGTCGTCCTGCGGTAATATAAAAGAACAACGTTTGAGCATTCACCAAGCTACACAGGAATTCTGTGAGTTTTTTTTGAACTCTTAATTTGTAAGTGCGAGATTATCTCAAAATGAAAGCTAAAAGAAAATTAAACAGTTCAGTGACATAAATTGATATTTGCCAGCACCAAATGTTATCTGTCATCAGCTCATTGAACAGGACATGCCATAGACCTGACCCATTTCTGTAAAAACAAGACAGAGCAATATAGAGCAGATGCGTATTTATCTACACACAAGAGAAATTCTGAGAAAGGTATGCGTTTCCTGTTAACAGACATTTCTGGTAAATGTGATTGGAAGGTGTGAGGCAGTGAGAGCTTTTACTTTTTGGTATTTTTTAAAATAAACAGCGTGTTTTCGTACCGTAGTGGGAAATCACAGGCACGGGCTGGATGTGTGGGTGCCTGCCCGCCTGTGTGTGCTGAATTCCGAGGCTCCTCACTTAGTTCCTGCTTGCTTGTCTTTCTCTGTAGAGACAGGGCTGTGGACACAGTTTTGCTCGAGAAACACTGATTTTTCAGTCTGTGAACCATTTTCCCACATCCAGTTCTAGGTGAAGCAGAAGATCTATGCAGCAATACCCCCAACTCATCTTACCTTTACCTAAGGAATGCCAGTGGTCCACCTTTGAAAACTTCAGGGAGAACTTTCTTCCTGCACTTGAACCATTTGCTTCTCCCTGGAGAAGCATGAATTAGAAATGTGTAAGGTGACGATCATCATATTCATGCGAGAAAGTTGGGCGCCTCCACGCAATTAATGAATGAGCTGTCACAGTTCTCCTGGGAGTCTGTAGCGACCACAGCCTTCTGTAGTTAATATGAAATTTCTTCCAGACATCTTCATTTCCTGGCTATCACGGAGAGGTTTGCATTTGGGGCAGGCACTCCTTGATTGCAGAAGGGTAGAGCCAGAAGAGGAGAAATGTCCTGAGTAGGGGGTGTGTCTTGAGCTGCTGCAGGTCGCTGTCACCGCCAGCTGCTGGGCAGCACTCTTCCGGTTTGTCAGTGAGGAGACTGAAGCAAAAAGGTAGATTCTACAGCTTTGGGTGTTTGCTGAGTTAGGAAGCACTTCCCCCTCCTTTCGCCATGTCTTTACTTACTCACGGGCTCATTCTCTGCCATTTCTTTCCGCCCCTGTCCAAAGCTTGGGGCTCCTAGGTGGTCACTTCGTTTTGTCTCCTGGTTCCTTTTGTGGTGTCTCCACGAATGGAGCCCGAGCAGTGAGTGTCGTGGAAGCAGCGTCTGTCCATGCAGGCTGTGGGTGCCTTCACCAAGCCCTGGCCCTGCAGGCTGTGGTCAGGTACTGCATTATCGTTCCTCTCTGTCAGCCCTGAGGGTGGGGGGGCTCCTGTGGACAGGGACTGGCCAGGAACCGGAGGCTTAACAGGGCTTCAACGTGCTGTTCTTGTTTCTGCATTCATTTAGAGGGTGAAACCCTAGCGGCAGGTTTTTGCAAGCTTGTGAGCACTGACCAACTATTTCTCCTACAGACTTATTGCTGTATATTCCTAGACACGATAAACAGACAGTTGAACCAACATTCACATACATCACCCTTGAGTCAACGCCATCTTTAAGCTAATTATGAAGTATTCAGATACTAAGTTGCACAGCGCATAGCATATAAGTATCTGCTTAATTCTTTACTTTTTTGGGAGCCGAAGGTAAGGAAAAAAGTAGGGATGAGAATAATTTTTCAGTAAAAGTAGTCACCTGATTACTATGGTAAAAGAAATGAAAGTGTCTAATGTGATTAGATATAGTTCTGATTATAGTCAAAAAAGCATCACAGGGCTGGGGTTGTAGCTCAAGGGCACAGCGCCTGCCTGGCAAGTGCGAGGTTCGTGAGTTCAATTCCTGGTACAGTAAGTAAATAAATAAATAAATAACTAGCATCACATAGCAAAGTATCTGTTTTTAAAACTATTTGCTCCATAAAGGGCCTATTCTTCGTGTCTTCTATAAGACACAGGTCCCATTATAGAAAAAGTATTTGATAGTCGCTTTTCATTCTTCTTTCAGGCTCTCCCTGTTAAATGGCACCTGTTGGGGAAATAGTAATTGAACTGTAAAATATTTTTGATCTGAAGGCATTAAAAACATAGATGTTCTTGAGTGCACCTTTAACTAGGGCTCTATGAGTTTTCAAAATTGGGTTTTTAAAAGTAAGAGAACAACATGATATTTTGAGAAATTCATTGAAGAATCTCATGATGCGTGGTAAATCCAATAAAAGCAATGGTTATGTGAGTAGTGTATTCTTGTCTGAACATACGCCATGTAAACTTCAACAGCCAAGTAACTGTATAGTGTTGTCCTAGTCTTCAGTGCTTCAGATGCCTAAAGGGTGTCCTGTCTAGGTGGATTGCTAATTCTGTTGGAATTTGACTGTATTCTACTGGACATTTTAGCACCCGATCTTTTTTATTGATCAGCTTCTGACACAGGAAATAGATTTCAGTGGGAATCATAGCTCAGTAGACACGATTTCTGAAAAGTCAGCTGAGTAAGTATTTCCATGGCTTTGCAGCAAAGAATCTTTTGCAAAGTGTTGAGTAGATTGACAAGAAGCCCCAAACAGAAGTTACAGTTTGAGTGAACTCGGCTCTAGCAACTGCTTCTCAGTATTCCAGGAACAGCATCACTGGACTTATTCTTCAAGCTTGCATGTGACCGGTCGGTACCTCAAACGCTGACCTGCCTCGGATTCCTGCCGGCAAGTGAACGGTTTCTGTCAGCCTGCTTTTGCTGAGCATAACAGTTGTGTCGGTGATCACTGGAATCCAGTTTCAGGAAACTACTTCTGTCTCCTGTCAAAGCTCCATGGTGCTTCGGTCTTACGAACCATGAAAGATCTCCATATTTGCTCTCACCTTCACTCAGTGCTGAGGCCACATTCGCAGGGCCTCTCCTAATACTTGTTCCACGGTGGCCCGCAGTGTAGACATCAGTCTCAGTTTTGAGGATTTAATCTGTCCTGAGGACCTGGACTTCGGTGGTGAATTGTTCCAGAAGCCCAATCTGGTCCCTTCTTTTCTCCACAACAGCAGTATGATGAATGGTTTTGATGGCTGTAGCTCCAGGGCCATGATGGAGCTCCTAAATTATCCAAGTGTGGGCTGCGGGCAGTTAGGAAGGCAAGTAGCTGCCCTTCAGCAAGTGCTAATCAGTCTCCTGTGATGATATGGGCAGACACGGAAGGAGTCCTGGCGTTTACTTGTTTTACAAGACATTCTGGTTGCACATCCACTCTGGGCCAGGCATTGTGCTTGCCATGAGTGGGTAGGGGAGATTTGATGTGACCATTCCACTTCAAATCTCACTCCAGTTCTGGCAGGGCTGATGCATTTGCCTGCTCTGTTCCCTGTGTCTGGAAGAGACAAATTAACTTTATCTGCTTCTGCCTCCATTTATAGTTCCTCCTTCTAAAATGCTAGTAATTACATTAGTTTCCCTATAAGGCTATAATGAGCATTAACTCAGGACTTGGCTGCAACCTGGCTAGGTAGGGACTAGTTAGGGCTGTATAATTATATATCTATCAACCTTGGACATTAAGCTATGGTCATGGCCTTGGGGTTAGGAATTGTGATCCTTTCATTTCTGAATTACAAATATCATTCATTCATTCATTCATTCACTGATCCAATTCATTTTAAGCAACACATCATGAGACTGTCGAATGCTAGAGTTTCAAGGATGGCCTGACCTTTATAGAAGCCTTCACAGTCTTCTGGGAAGTATGGAGATACAAATGAAGATAGGTTTAGAACATTACAGCTGCTCTGATACTTGCGCCAGTGAAGAATGGGATGTGAGGATTCCTGGGTTTTGAGAATGTACATGGGCCTCATGCAGGGATGTCCATGCCTCTCATCTAGTCCTGGCCTTTGGGTGGGAGGTATTATATCTCCCAGGCTATAGGTCCCTGCTTGGCACAGCAGGTACGGGTACACAGTGATACACAGGGTAGCTTCCGTCCAGAAGTTTGTCCTTTTCTCCAATGACAAGGTTAGCCAATTAGAACGATGCTGTTGGTCAGTGCTCACATTCTGGAATCCTCTGATGGGTGCTGAGACGATTACCGCTCATTAGCGCTGCCCTGGAAGGTCATTAGGTTGTGACAGCCTGAGACTCTCACTATTGCTAAAAGATGACTGATTTTGAGCAGAGAAGTGAAGGGTTTTGAAATGCTCCTGTCTGCACAGCTGGCCTCCCCGTCAGATCCAACAGTCATTTCTGATAAGTCCTTTGGCTTCTGTGAAACAGCCTGACTGTGCTTGGCTGTGAGTGGTGCTGCTACTGAACTGAGCAGGGAGCACATGGAGGGGGCTGGGGAGCCCAGGGGCTTCTTCGCTCGTTTCAGAGTCCTGGGGCGGCTTCGAGGTTGGTTAGTGATGTCTGCCACCACATTGGCTTTCCCCATTTCCACTGAAAATGAAGTTAGAGTGGGTTTAACTGACCGAGAGGTAAGAACTTGAGCAGGGCAGCTAGTGATGGATACGACTTGGCCTTTTCTAGAACGCCTTGTTCTTCTCAGTGAACTGCTCTTCAGAGCCTGCTGAGCACCTGGGCTCGTAGTGTGGCAGCCTCCGGGTTCTCTGCAGAGATCCTAGACTCAAGGAGTTTTCCAAGTAGGTCTGCCCTTCTGGGGCCTTGGAACCCATCCTGCTGGCAAAGGAGCAGTAGACAGTAGAAAAGGCCTACCCATTTCTTTTAAAAACACTCGTTTTAACTTATACATAAAAACTTGAAAAGGGCACATATTTATGGGGTAATGTGATGTTTTGATACATGTGGACACTGTGTGTTTAAATCAGTAAGCATATCTATCTCTTGCTTGTCATTGCTTTATGTTGCAAATGTTCAAAATCCTGTATGTTTTCCAACACATGTACATTATTGTTATTTATTATTATCTATCTATTATTATCTGTAGTCATCACAGGGTGCAGTAGCACCCCAGAGCGTCTTGCTCTTATGTAACTATAACTTAGACACATTGCCTGGCCTCTCCCTCTCCTTCCTTGCCCCTCCCTCCCCATCTCTAGTAATAGCCGCTCGACTGTCACCTTCTCTACTACTACTCCTTTTAGCCGCGTGTGGTCATAAGGTATTTGTCTGTCCTGGTTTATTTCCCTTTGTGTATAACATTTATTTATATCCATCATGTCACAAACAATAGGATTTCCTTGTTTTTATGGCTGAATAGTATTCCGTCATGTGTGTGCCACGTTTTCCTTGTCCATTCGTCATTCAGTGGCTTGTAGGTCATCTCCATTTCTTGGCTGTCGGCAACAGCGCTGCAGTAGATGTGGGAGTGCCGGTTGTCTTTGACATCCGATTTCTTTTCCCAGAGATACATACCCAGCAGTGGGATTGCTGGATCATATGGTACTTCTGTTTGATTGATTGATTGATTGATTGATTGATTTTTGGAGATGCCTCCAGCCTTTTTTCCATATGGCTATGTGAATTCGAATTCCCACCAATCGCATGTAAGGGTTGTCTTTTCTTTTTAAGAGCACTTGTCATCTTTTGCCTTTTTGGTAACAGCTAATCTTGCTTAAATGAGGTGATATCTCATTATGGTTTTCATTTACATTTCCCTGGTGATCAGTGATGCTGAGCATTTTTTCAGATATGTTGGCCATTTGTGTATCTTCTTAGAAATGTTTGCTTATTTTTGTTTTTTGATGTTATTGCCTATCTTTGAATCTTTGGGGTTCCCTATGTATTCTGGATAATAACACCTTGTCAGATGTATAGTTTAATAATCGCCCCCACAGAATTTTATTGTCATTTTGCTATGATGCTTATTACCTTTGCTGTGCAGAAACTTTTTAGTTTGCTGTAAATTGATTTGTCTGTATTTAGTTTTGCTTCCTATACTTTTGAGATCTTGTTCAAAAAAATCCTTCCTTGTCCTGAAGAATTTTCCCTGTGTTTTCTTCTAGCAGTTTCACAGTTTCTAATTTTAATCTTAAATGTTTAATCCATTTTGAGTTGATTTTTGTAACTGGTGAGATACAGGTATGTAGTTTCATTCTTCTTCGTGTTGCTGTCCAGTTTTCCCAGCACTGTTTGTTGAAAAACTGTCTTTTCCCACTGTGTAATCTTAGCACCTTGGTCAAGAATCAAATGACTATAGATGCATGGGATTAGTTCTACACTTTCTGCTCCGTCCTATTGGTCTATGTGTCTGTTTTTATGCTCATACCATGCCATTTTGATTGATATGGTTTTTCAATGTATTTTGAATTCAGGTAGCATAATGCTCTATCCTTGTTTATGCTGATCAATATAGGTTCAGCAATTCAGGTTTTTTTTTGGTAGATCAGATCTAATTTATTTGTTACTTAAGTATTTTATTTTTACTGCACCGAGACTTGGAAGTAGAAGCTTTCATGAGAGGAAAGCCTGTGCCTCTTGGCAATTTGTTCCTGGCGTTTTAATTTGGCTTCCTTCATTCTTTTGGCCAGAAGTTTAACATTTTCTGCAGCCTCTTCCTTGTTTTTCTTAGTCCGCTGCTTCTTCAGAGCAACACGGCAGCATTTGTGTTGGAGGACACATGGAGTAACAAGATGCTGAGTCTTGGGGGCCTTAGTCCTGGGTTTCTTACCTTCCTTGTTTAAGGGCTTTCTGACAACATTTTGGCGGACGTCATCTTTAGAGAGATGGAAAAGTTTGTGGTTTCTGCTTGTTCTTTTGGGCCCCAGGCATGGAGCACAGTAGCATCAGTCAGTCTAGGAATATACTTCTCGCCTTTTCTTTTTTTGCAATAACCAAGCTGAGAACACTCAGGTTGGCATCCACGATGTAACCTCGGACAGATTTACGCTTTCTCTCTCCAGTTCTTCTTGGCCTGTAACAGGAAGGTGCCTTGCTCAGTAGCAGGCGATCTCGGCCATGAGTCAAGAAGCCCTGCTTCATGGGGAAACCTTCTTTGTCGTTCCCACCAGCGACTCAGACCACATAAGCCATCCATTCTTCACCCAGAGCATCGGCAGCATCTTCTGTGGTCCTGCGCGTCTCCTAGAACGTACGAAGTTTACGCTCGTCCCCCACCGCAGTGAATTCACAGCGGCCGGTGGTGGGTAGGGAGGTGTTCAGCTTCATCTTGAAGCTACTGATCGCCTTCCCAGACTGTTTTGTTTTAGTGCAAATTTTAGTATTGTTTCTCTAGGTGCTGTGAAGAATGTCCCTGAAATTTGCATGCGGATCGTATGGGGTCTGTAAATTGCTTTGGGCAGCGTGGACATTTTAACAAGGTTGACTGTTCCACCGTGCATGTGGGCTACCTTTCCACTTTACTGGAAGATGGACATAGCTGGTACTGCTCTCCAGTATGTGGGCTGGGCTGGCTCTCCCACGGTGGTTTCCTTTGCTGTGTAGTAGCTTCTGGTTTGGTGTAATCCCATTTGTGTATCTTTGAGTTTCTTTCATCAGTGTATTACGGTTTTTATTGTAGACATCTTCCACAACTTGAAGTTTATATTTTTGTAGCTTTTGTAAATGAGATTGATTTTAAAATTCTGTTTCAGATAATTTGCTTCAAAAAGCTACTTTTTAAATGTTGATTTTTGTATCCTGAAACTGCTGAATTTATGAATTCTAACCATTTTTAAGTGTAGCCTTTGGGGGATTTTCGGTGTATATATCCATGTCATCTGCAAACAGTGACAGTTTTTTTTACTTTTTCTTTCCTAATCTAGATGCCCTTGCTTCTTCTCTTTTTTTTTCCTGTTGTTTGTTTGTTGTCTTTTCATGGTGACGCTGGAGATTGAACTCAGGGCCTTGATCGTGTCAGCATGTTAGGCATGAGCTCTTACCACTGAGCAGAACTTCATCTTCACCTGGTCGCTCTTTATCTCTTGCTCTGATGGAGACTTCAGTATTATGTTGAATAAAACTGGTGAAAGTGTATACACAAGTCTTGCTCAAGATCTTAGAAAACATTCAGTTTTTTTCCCATCCAGTATTAAATTTGTTGTTGACTTCTTGTATGTGGGCCTTAGTATGCTGAGGTACACTTCTTCTGTGCCAAATTTGTTCAAAGTCTTCATCACAGAAAGATGTTCAGTTGTACCAAATACCTTTTCTCCACCTCTGAGATGACGATACAGGTTTTGTCCTTCATTCTGTTAGTGCTAGTATCATATTTATTGAAACTTTCTTGAATGCTTAGGATGAATACCACTTGGTCATGCCAAATAATCTTTTTAATGTGCTCTTGTACTTACTTTGTTAGTGTTTTATTGAGTGTTTCTGCATCTATGTTTATTAAGATATTGACCTTTCTTTGTTGTGTTTGAGTCTGTTTTTCTATCAGGGTAATTCTGGCTTTGTAGTATGGATTTGAAAGAATTCTGTTCTCTTCAAATTTCCAGAATGATTTAAGAAGAATTGATATTATTTAAATGCTTGGTGTAACTCACTAGTGAAGCTATCTGGTCCTGGGCTTTTTGTTGATAGGAGACTTTTTGTTATGGATTCAATCTTGTTACTGATCTTTAATCTACTCATGGTTTCTACTTCTTGATTCATTCTTAATTCACTAGTGGTAAGGCATACATGTGAAGGATTTTTTTTTCTATTTCTTTTACATTGTAAATGTGTTAGGATATGTTTGTTCATATGCACATCTTAAATGCCTTGCTGGGAAATGGCTTCCAGTCACTCCACATGTCCGGAATCCTCTCTAGAAGAGCTCTAGAAGGTGGGTGGCAACCATTCTTGGCCATCAATCTTGCTTTTGCATTGTATAAGAAAAAGTGAGGTTGGGTTATAAACATACCCTACTTTGTATGCCACCAGCTGTGGCCTTTTATTACTTGTAGATTTTTTCTCGCACCCTTTCCTAATGTAGTTTCATATTATAAGGATATTAACTTTTCGTGTCTGTATGTCTTTCTTTATAAGCTAATTTGTAAATGGAGTCGATGCCACATTTGAGATTTTGGAATAGATTTAGTGGGATAACCTTCCTTACTGGGCAAGACGTAGTTCTTTTCCAACAATTGTTAATTAATGGCCACTTTATGATGGCTTCTTCTGGGTTGTATGGCTGCTGGTATCCCCTTATGTTTCTTTCAAGAAATGAGCAGAATCTACAGGGGCACTTTGGTTCGTTTTCTGAGAAGGGATTCTTGGTAGTGAGTTCAGACACAGTGAAAACCTTTTGAAGACTAAAAAGGCCTCTCCTTTGGTAGTTTCCCCAAATAATAATAGCATTGATAGTACTCTCTAGTGGCCAGGAGCCAGGTGCTTGCCTGTGTTAGCTTCCTGAGCCCCAGTCTCTCGAAGAGGTCCCAGAGGCAACAGAGGCCCAGCGCTTCCGAGGCCCAGCAGTGGACCCTGAGCAGGGGAGGAGATGCTGCCGGCCTGGCGCGCCCTTGGCCCCCTGCAGTGTAGGAAGCAGGGACGCGCTCTGCTCTGCTCCCAGTGCTTTTGTGGGTGTTCCAGACACAGATGAGAACAGGGCACAGGCTGGGTCCCCAGGGAGCTCACCGTTTGTGACGGGCTGGGGTGGGAGACAGATTACAGATGCGCAAACAGTTGATACTCAGTGTTCCCACAGCTGTGTCTTATAGTTGCTGCAAATGCAGAAAGAATCAGTGTGAAATCTTTGCCCCAGGAGAAATATGAGGATCCGTTCCCTTGAACCTCTGGTCGCAGCATTTCTGTTAACCTACCGGTGTTCGGCCTTGTTTCATGTGTGACCGTTTCTGTAACGTATATTGTTGACTCCTTAACATCGCACTCACTGCCGGTGATAGGATGACTCAGGCCTGAGCGAAGCTTCGCTCACATGCATTTCCTTTGAATGGCGCGTCACGGCCTTCTTGTGCTTAGTAGTGCTGGACAGCACTTCTCCACACCACTTGGGAGCTACATTAAATAGCAAACACCCTAGCAAAAGACCAAAAACATGGGTGTTACTGTCTCAGTTGCTTTCTTCTTTCTGGGTTTTCTTTTTGGAGACAAGGTCCTGCTATGTATGTAGTTCAAGTTGACCTTGAACATACTATGTATCCCAGGCTGCCCTCAAACTCCCAGCAATCCTCCTGCCTCAGCCTCCTGAATGTTGGGATTACAGACATGCACCACCACTCCTGGCTGGTTAGTTTTTTGTTACTGGGACAAAATACCAGACACCCACAAGTTAAAGGAGGAAGGGTTTATTTAGTTCACAGTCTGTAGAGGTTTCAGTCCATAGCTGGCTGGCTCCACGGCAGGGGCAGCATGGCAGAGGGGCATCGCAGAGAACAGTCCATGGCAGAGCAGCCACCTTGATTGACCTCCACTGGGAATATGCAGGTTGGTGACTCACAATTCTCACCACTCTTCAAATGAACACAAAGGACTGTGAAATCACAGTCATTTTGATCCAGAACTTTTGTTTTGGGGATTGCACATCACTTTTAGCCAGTAGACAAATTTACTAAATCCACAGGTCAGAAGGGTAGACCGTATGTCCTGATCAAGTATAAGTGGAACCATCACACTTGCCCAGCTAGCACTTTCCAGAGCAGGTGGTGCGTTTGACTGAGGCTTGGCCTCCTTTCTCAGTGAACGGACAGAGCAGGAGTAGTCTAGGTGGTGCCAGCCACACAGCGCCTGTGGCAGTTACTCAACCCCACTACCGTAGAACAAAAGTAGTCACAGAAGATACACAACAAATGTGCATAGCTCAGTAAAAATTTTATGTTTGCACACTGAATTGAATTTCACATACTTTTCCCAGGTCACAAAATACAATTCACCTTTTGATTTTTTTTCCCAAATATGTGTGTGTGTGTGTGTGTGTGTGTGTGTGTGTGTGTATGTATTTATATACATGCTTAGCTCACAGGCCAAAGAAGAGCATATGGTGGCCAGATTTGTACTGAAGGCTGCAGTCCACCAGCTTCAGTCCTTGACACTGTTAGGTAGGCAGACTTACTAATTAAGAAAGATATAAATAATTCCAAAAAAGAAAAGCATGGAATTTAAAATTTACCTAAAATTTCGAGACACAAGGATTTTCACAAGTGGCATCTAAATAATCCTATGTAGGTGCCCATGGCCATAGGGGCCATTCCTGTGGTCCTGTAATTAATTTCAGTAAATCTGGGACTTATGAATGCATTCCATTCTGGGAGAAGATTCGTAAATTGGAGTTGTTTTGTAAGTCAGTTTTATTCATAAGTTCAACCCGGTGGGCCTTATCCACCTTTGACCCAGAATCACAAAGTGCGTTGCTTTGCGCTTCCCAGCGGTCCCGTCCACATCACTGCTGCTTTTTTCCTGCTTCCTACACCCTGGCCCTGACTGGGCACTGGACTGCTGTGCACTGTGACACAGCAGGAAGCACGCAGCAGCACGGCTGTGACAGTGTCCGTCTGATGCGTGAGCTACTTCTATAATCTGTTTGCTCTATGAATATTCATAATGCAAGGTCCATTTGTATCAGTGAAGCCTTACTGTAGCCCCTGAGAAATGAAGGCACAACTCTCTGCTTTACTAAGGACAGGTATCCAGCATGAGCGCGGTGGTCAGTCCTCATCTTGTGCAGCTGGATCACGATGGGCACTCACTTGTCTCCTGTAGATTGGGCTGGACTTCGTAACTGTTCCACAGCATCCAGCTTGCATTCTACACTCTCACTGCAGGTTAGTGCTGTGCGGGAAGCAGATGAGTAGTGTCAGACCCTGCCCTCAGACACTTGCGATTAAATCGAGAAGGGTGACACACATGGCAGGGCCATCTTGGCCAGAAAGCCGTCTGGCCATGCCCATCTCCAGAACCTTGGGGATTTGAAGCTCGGGTGTAGCCAAGTGCCCTGGCTTTCCTGGGTCAGCCGCATGCCGCTCAGAGCGCAGGCACAGGGAGAATGCGGGAGCAGCCTCAGGGAGGACCGAGGGAGGCTCGTGCTGGTCACACAGACCTCCCCGAGATGCCAGGGAAGTGTCTTCCCAAGCTTCGTGTCCAGGGGTTTCCATACCAGAGGACCTTCTCAGTGTGCTCATGGGCAGTGGATGCTGTTCACCATGACAGGACAGGACGGTGGGTTTGTGAGATGCCGACACCCCTCTTCCTGGTTCACTGAACAGCCAGGACTTGGTCGTCTGCATAGCTAACACAGTTAGCTGTCTCCTCACATTTTAAACACAATGGAATAGGACTTGTCAGCTGCATGCTCACACCCACCCTCAGCTCGGCACCTGTCAGGCAGCAGCTCTGACTCGGGGGCGCTCCTTTCTCTGAACTGGAGATGGTGCCACATGTGCATGAGCTGCCGCTCCCATTGGAGTCCTGCGTTCCCCAGGACTGGGTGGATTTCCAGCCCAGCTCCTACATCCCGAGCGTGTGGAACCGTCTCTGTGTGGGTAGTTCTGTCCTGAGATCCTTTACATAATTCCATTGCGCATATGCACAAGAGTGTTGGTCGCAGCGTTTGTGACCATGAAAAGTCTGAAACGGCTTCCGTCCCGCTTCCTAGGGCGATGGGTAAAGGCACTGTGGTACATGTACAGCGTTCATTCTTGATCCACATAGACATGAGGAAGATGGTGCAAATGGCATTTTTATGGGGGAAAATTGTACACGTGGCCTGATGATATAAAAAGAAAAGACAGAGATGCCACCAAAGATCCAGTGCACCCACAGCTCAGTCGCCCTGTCCTGCTGAGCTGCCCTGTGACCACTCTCTGGGGAGAATGAGCCACCATCCTGTCTCTGCCTTAGGCTCTGGGAACCCCTGGCTCTGAGCTGCCTTCATCTCCACTAGACGTGGGGATGACGCATCTTCCTGCTTCATGTAATAGTGTCTTCCTTTCCACGGATAATCGTGTCTCCACTGCCACGTGCAGTGAGTGACATTTTGTGTGCTCGTTGTACTGAGCAGTCACAGGGGAAGGGCGACCTGGAGAAAAGGCGCGGTGTTAGGTGCCACCGTGTTGCAGCAGCGCACGCTGGAATCAGGTGTGGCATGCTTCCTGGGGGTACGTCTATTCTGTCTGTACGCTCGCGTCCAGCACCCTCTGAAGGGGAGCGGGTGTACTGAGCGCCGTGGGCTGGGCAGAGTGAGTTACAGAGAGCTTTACAGGTGACAAAGCCATGCTGTCCGGAGTCTGCCGGCTTTTCCCAAAGTAGATAGAATTCCTTGGATCCGGCAGCAGGTGGGAAGCTGGCCCCAAAACAGCACTTTTGTTCCTTGACGATGGAGTCGAATCCATAATGATTTTAGCAGCTGGGCCCTGTGGTCCAAGGCTCCTGTGGAGGAAGGCCTTTCCCTGGGAGGCGAGCCCCGCCTCGGGAACAGCTGGCAGTGCAGCTGATCGGGCTGCTGGATTCCCAGCAGTGCGGTCAGCAGCGAGTGACCCGTCACTGGGATGCATCATCAGGATACTCCGCTTCCTTCCAGGAAGGCAGCCTTGGAAATGGGAGGGCAGCAGAAGCACTCTATCTTATGTTCATTCTGTAGAGAACATTAAGAACTGCCGTCATCACACCATTTTAAAAACTAGCCATATAAAGAAGGAAGAGCCACCACTACTAGCTGGGAACCCAACTCACCCCTTCTTACAATTGCCCCTCTTCCCAATTTACACACACCCATTGTTGTAATGTTGAGTGCCTCACCAGGGTGAAATCGCACTCTGGCTGATTTGAGACTCCTCAGGGTTAAAATCTTATTGCCAAGATTCTTGAATATTTAAGTCAGCTTTCTCAAGCCTATAGGGGCTCATAGATTTTTTTGTTGCTTCTGTTTCTGGTTCCTCCCCTACTACTATACTACTACTACTACTACTACTACTACTGCTTTTCTTCTCCTCCTCCTTCTTTGTCTTCCTCTTCC